>CAJHQP010001100.1:0-132107 GCA_905132765.1 Moricandia arvensis
CTGTCGTCATCTTTCTTCTTCATTACCCCTCCAACTATGCACATACTCATTACTCAGATTCCCTCTTGTTCCAATCTCTAAGCAAAACGAGACTTCAGAGAAACAACGATGAGAAGCTTAAACTCGATTGCTCGGATGTCAGATTCGAATCTCATACATACAATATTTGTACTATTAGTTTGCAACTTAGCCATGCTACGCAATCCAAAGCTGTATAGATCACACATGTTAAAACTTTTGAGTCCCATGTAAACTAGTCTTAACACCAAAACTGGCCCCGCCTATATTATGTAAACCCATTTTACTCTGTTGGATCAAAGTATAAAGCATTTCAGCCATGAGCCATCTCCCCAATCTGATCCTTCAAACCCCATCCTAAGTTCAAAGGCCCAATGGTCATGCCATAACATCTGTCAGCCATTCGATTCCAAGTGTAACACTTGAGAGTCTAAAAAGCAACTCACAGTGGCAAGAGAGGGTCGGGTGCTTTGTCGATGACACAGAGCAGTCTGTGAACCAAGAAAAAAATACAAGTTGATCACCAAATCAATACACAAGTTTCAGAAACTAACACAGATTTTTTTTTTCTTTTTTTTGCTTCCAAAAAAAAAAAATAGGCCTGAGTTTCTCCCTCCCTTACTCAGTCTGCCCAAGCTCTTCCAACTATTTCGGAAGAAAGCTAGTTTATTATCAAATGTTGGCAACAAGAGATGTAGACACAAATGAAAATTTTGGGAACCCTAAACTGTAGTCACATGCCTGTATAGCGTTACATGCATGAGATAGTGATACGTATCTCTCTATATTTCGCACAACTAAGGATCTCTGAGAATAAGCTCTCAGCACAATTAAGAGTTTATATCTCCCGGTTAGAGAGGATCATCGGAAGTTGGAGAAATTACCTCCAAGAATACGACTTCCTGTTCGACGCGACCAAGCTCAGCAATGATCATGTGCATCACCATCCTCCAATTCCATCTCAGCAGGGCTACTACGATGCTTTTAGTTCGCATCCGCACAGCTCTCACCACCGTCCAAGTTTGAATTTTCGCTAATGGACTTTTAATCTGTCAAGGCCCAAACCTATTATAAACTTTTTTTATCAAAGAGGTCCATAACAAATGATTGTGTCTTATCACAAAAATACAACGTTATCAAATTATGTTGCTCAAGTCAAGTCAAGTCACCACTTTCTTCTTCCATGGCTTCTTCTATGCTCAACGGAGCCATCACCTTCCCTAGAGGACTGGGTTTTCACGCCCAGATCAATTCCTCCGCCGAGTTTGATCTCCGTGCGCCGAACCACAGTCACGCCTAGACTCTCTGTGGCAACCAGATGCAGCGTGTCGGCATCAAGGCCATCGGCACAACCTAGGTTCATTCAGCACAAGAAGGAGGCCTACTGGTTCTACAGGTTCTTATCCATCGTATACGACCATATCATAAACCCCGGCCACTGGACGGAGGATATGAGGGATGACGCTCTCGAGCCAGCGGATCTGAGCCATCCAGACATGCGTGTTGTCGATGTCGGAGGTGGAACTGGTTTCACCACACTAGGCATCGTCAAGACAGTGAATGCTAAGAACGTGACCATTCTGGACCAGTCGCCACATCAGCTAGCCAGGCGAAGCAGAAGGAGCCCTTGAAGGAATGCAAGATCGTGGAGGGAGATGCAGAGGATCTCCCTTTCCCTACTGATTATGCCGAAGATACGTCTCTGCTGGAAGGTAAAGTTAATTCCTTTTGTTTCGTGTTTTGCATCAGAGTGTGATTTGTTTTTTTCTTTCTTTTTTTTTGGCAGCATTGAGTACTGGCCTGACCCGCAGAGGGGAATAAGGGAAGCCTACAGAGTTCTCAAGATCGGTGGCAAATCATGTCTCATTGGCCCTGTTTACCCAACCTTCTTTGCAGATGTTTGGATGCTTTTCCCCAAAGAGGAAGAGTACATTGAGTGGTTCAAGAATGCTGGTTTCACGGACGTTCAGCTTAAGAGGATTGGCCCCCAAGTGGTACCGTGGTGTTCGTAGGTATGGCCTTATCATGGGATGCTCTCTCACTGGTGTCAAACCTGCCTCCGGTGACTCTCCTCTCCAGGTTTCTTTGCCTTTCTTCTCTACTTCAACCTTCTGCTCTTCTTCTTTCTTTGACCATCATCTTGACATGCAGCTTGGTCCAAAGGACGAGGACGTAGAGAAGCCTGTAAACAATCCATTCGCCTTCCTAGGACGCTTCCTCTTGGGAACCCTAACAGCTGCCTGGTTTGTGTTAGTGCCCATCTACATGTGGATCAAGGATCACATCGTTCCCAAAGACCAACCCATCTGATCCCATCATCGTCTGCTTCAGTCAACTAGCATGAATGTAGGATTTCCTATGTCACATCTGTTTTGTCCTTTATCTATCAACAATCGGAATATGATGAACCCCTTTTTCAAATACATATACTCTATTCCACCACGTTGATTCATCTCTCAATTCTATGATACTCCATTTAGGTATTCCCAAATCCAGTTCTACCAACATATGTCTAGTCTGAATTTGATTTAATATTCAACAAATATGTAAAGCAACAGCCAAGGTACAGAGTATCAATTTATCATCACTACTTATTTGCTTGCATTAAAACATGGCAAATTACAACAACTAAAACTCACAAGTCATCAGCAGCGTGCAAATCAATGGCTGAATGATCAATGCGCATAGCTAACCAGACCTCTCTGTCCCGATGGAGAGGTTGAGGGAGACGCGCTGAGCGATTCTCCACGAGAGGTGGCTGCTCCTTTGATGAGAGATCTTTTTGGGCAGAAACGTGATTTAAGTTCTTCGCTAATTGGCTGCCTCTTACTATGTCTACCGCTAGGGATACGATGCCTTGGACTTTGGCTCATGTTTCTCTCTCTGAAACATCTAAGTTGCCCATCTGGACTTCGGGAAATGCTTTTTCTTCTCAATGCTCCTTCTCATGGGTGGGCTCCTAAAGCGTCCTTTTGGCGAGCGTTCCGAGTAACTCTTGCTACCTGGATACCTCCACTAATTTAAACAAAACAGGGCTTGGTATTATTTACAGTGTTATATTCCTTTGTTGTGAGTATGTAAAGATTAGGTTACCTGTCCTGAAAGCTTCTTCGCTCAGGCCAGTACCGAGGAGGAGAACACTCAAGAGATGGGTACTTCCGAGCAAATGAATAAAGTTCTGTGAAGCCACGTCCCTTTCGGATGCGCTTGGGCGCACCACTTGGAGATGGGCTTCTTGAAGATTTTCCCAAAGCTTTCGCTGCTAGCTTTTCATGAGGACTTCCGACTCCATTTCCAAGATCTCTCACAGGACTCCTACTAGGACTTCTGCTCCTGCCGGTTTGATTTCTCTTAGGAAGTGGGCGGGCTCTTACGCCTATATGGCGATAGAAAAAGGCAAAGTTAGTTAGGGGCCACAAAACAAAACAAAACAAAACATTGGAGCTTGGGCCAGAATTTGCCATCGAAAGGACTCCGTCTCCATCATGGTCCAGTATAAGATTCTCACCTATAGAGGCAATATGATATATTGAGAAAATTTGTTCAACTCCGGAGAGCGGAATGTCGAGCTAGCTAAAAGAATTTATACCTGAAAACTTCTCACCATAGATGCTCTCCTCGTTAATAACTGCAAATTAACCAAAGTCCCGTTAAATCAGGGCGTTATCATTATCAGGGTCAAGCTGAGTGGTAGCAGCATTCCGAGAGATGGCATTCAGACGAAGCTCTAATACACCCTTGTTCTTTGATATATTTATATACTATAAAATTTTTTTTAAGCGATTCTATTAGATAAGTCATACAATACTATATTTCAAAATAATGTGCCGAGATTAAAGCGACAGTGGTAGTGAAGTGAGGAAGCTGAAGGTACCTGTGCAGAGGGCGCAGAAGTTTCGGCAGTCTTGGGGGCATCATCAACAAAAAGAAAGAGGCAAAGTCGATGCAATAACCTAAATGAGAATCCGCTTAAAGGGATCCCCGCCAAAAAAAGATAAAGTAGGATTCTTACACTCGAAAGAAAGAAGTTAGAGAGCACTACTAAAAGCAGACTGAACTTACCTAGTCAGAAAAAAAAAAAAAAAATAGGGAGCCGGTGACGATAGATATACCTAAGGAGCGGTAGTGACGGCGATTAAGAAAATAAAAAAAGTGTAATCGATGATCGACTATATGAAACAAAAAAAATCCCATGTATTATAATCTAGGGTTATCTGGTTACCACGTGTCAGATGGAACTTTTAGTAAAGAGATCCAACCTCAGGCCTCACGGTAAGAGAAATGGAAGAATACTCAGCGTCAGCGACCACCGTTTCGTTCGACCGTCCGATACCGTTACTCCGGGACCCATTCCCGGCGGGGGTCAGTACGATCTAGCCTTCCGATCCCTGGATTCATGGGGTGCCGCTTACAAGCGCTGCGAAACCAAAATCAAGGAGCAATGCGAGGAAGGTGCCAGAATTGGGTGCGCCGTCTCCGCGTCCAACAACTGTAAGCCTCCGTGGTGGCAGAGGTTAGGCGGGGCGGTCGTGGACATGAGGGAACGAGAAACGTGCGAAGAGCGGGAATTCAAGGAATGTATGGGTGCAGCCAAGGACAAGTGCTCGGGGTTCGCCAAACAAAAGTGCTCTGCTGCGTTTTTGGACGCCCGAATCGCGGTGGATACGGAGGTTGAGGGATTGCTCTGGGTAGCGTCAATGCCACAGGACAGCAGCTGGTTGGGCTCACTCGTTCAGGCAAGACGCAGCCGCAGAGCCAGGGATCTTCTGAACCAACCGCATTCTACTTATTAGTCCCACCTTTCTTTTTTTCTTTTGTTATCAATGAGAGCATAAACGGTTACTAAACTGTTTAGTTTCAAAAGCTCTCCTTGTTGGCATTTTCTTGGATATGTTAAAAGCTTTGTGTGCTGCCCAAACTTGCTTGCATCACATGTTTTGTGTTGAAATCTTGAATGTGATAAAGCTTTTACGGTTCTTCTCTATACTTAAACCCTGTTCCCCTTCATCAACTTATGCAAAACACTCTTGCTTCCACTGCAGAGGCCAAGTACTAAAGATTTCTTCACGAGATTTAGTGAAGGACCCACTCTCATATTCAACACTTTCGTGCTCTCCCAAGTTTTCAACGCAACGGAGAAGAAACAACTTGTTCACGGGAAGCATAGCCATCACTATCATGCTTCAATTCATTTAGGTATAGTTTGTCTTGTAATGTTTGGGTGAATATGGGAGAGATACCAGCTTGGGTTTTGTATAGTTTTCCATTTCTTCAAACGTTTGGCTTTGCACAGTTTAACTTCTCTTTTGAAACACTAAAAACATGAGAATAGAAAGTGGAGAGGTGACAGAGCAGGAAAAACAACAAATCAAAAATAGTGAGAACTGTGGTCTTTTTGGGGAGTTTTCACTTTCTTTGAATCGGCATGGGTAAGTGGCCCCTAAACAAGGAAGGAGTGAGGCTGTCCTAGCTTGGGTTTAGAACATTATGTTTCCGCATTCATATATATTATTAACCAAAGATGGATCATGCTGGCAGCAAAAAGACTTCACAGTATTTGAGGGGATTAATTATGTACAAGACGGGAGGTAAAAAAGTTTTGGTGAAGAAAGAAGTTGTAATCTTGCAAGTCCACACGTGATGGCAATGAAAAAAAATACAGGAAGGAACTAAACAAGACATGATAACTTCAAAGAAATAAGAGCAACAGACGATGTTAAGAAAAAATTAAAAGAGATGGTTGGGTAAAAGAAGGAGAGAGACACCACGAAAACAGTGAATTAAAAGAAGCATCATAATGAATACAAGCTTTATTGCGAAGAGATTAGAGACTCGGCCCTGCATACCTCCACCACCTGTGACCCTAAATATACCACTCCTTTATTGTGATGCATCTCTCTCTATCTTCTTCTAGTTCTAGTCTCTCACACGTACATACAATGGAACCTTTTTCGAAGCTGGCTGTTTCTTCTGTATTCCTTGAAGAAGCTTTAGCCAAGGACCGTTGTTAATTTGAGCAGAGCATAAGCAATTGCTACCCTGATAGCCTCTCAGCTTTGTATTGGCTAGATGACCCGCCTCCTTTTCCAAACTTCCCTGAACACTTTCTCATATACCATTTGGGTCTCGGGATGAGACTTGTCTCTTGCTCTAAATTTTATGAACCTTTCCGTCAACCTCAATCCAACTACATTCAGTTTTTTTTTCTCCAATCCGTTTGCAAGGACACTGATCAATGAGCTATCAGTTCTAAGCAACAAACAAAAGAAAAATGGGGAACATCAACGTCAACCTCTCTGCCCTTCTCCTCGTATTCTTGTTGGTTTCTACAGGTACTCCATTAATATCACCTTCGATCTGGCCTCTGGTATAACTTGATTAAAAGGCATACTAATTAATAGGTTATATTATATATATATATATATATATATATGGTGATCATAGGATTAATGGACAAGCGCAAAGGTGTGAGTGGGAATGCAAGGGTCTTCCAAACTTCAAGTGTTGATTGTATAAAGCCGGACACAAACTTTGCAACGACTATTGCATTAGCGAAGGTGCCGCTCAAGGCGTCTGCATCTCAGTCGTCGCCACTAACTCCCAAGCTTGTCTCTGTCGCAAGGCCGGTTGCTCCTGATTCGAAACTTTTAAATTATGACAAGTTATTATTAGGGGTTCGGGAATACTGGAAAAGAAATATGGATTAGTTTTTTTTTTTTTTTTTGCTACGGTGGTGTTGTGATTGGCTGTAGTGAATTATGATGACTTGAAAATAATGCTGTAGTGTTCATGAACCTCTATATAATATATATGTAACCCTAAACACGACCTTGATCTTGCTGGTTCTCCAAATTTTATTGATCGAGCTATACGATTATTAAGATTGTACATGTTTATTCTCTCCTCGAATTCCTTAAAATTTGTTGTTGATTGCTAAACTTGTGTTCACATTCACGTCTTCTTCAGCTTGATCCTTCCAGCTGTCCTTATTCATTAGCAGCTCTTCCCAAAACCCGTCGTCGAGTTCCCTCTCCAGCTCCTCAGTCCGTTGACGTCCATGTCCTTGCATCTCCAGTGCCAGAGCCTCAAGTTCCGAAACGTGTTCCACCGTATCTAGTTTGACCTGATCGATGGAAGCCTCCTCTAGCTCTTTCCTCTGCTGCTCGAGTAGCTGCTGCTGCAGAAGAGCAGGGTTCTGCACCGCGCGCCTCATGAAAGACATCATATGTCGCTGTTTCTTCTCTGCTCCATTGATCCTCTGCTCCATGGCTTGTATATACCCCCTCGCTCTCTGCTCCTGCTGTCTAAGTCTCGAGATCTCCATCATGAGGACATGCCTCTCTTGCCGGAGCTCGACACAGGGATCCGGAGGGGCAGAAGAGGAGGTTCGTCGCTTGATACTTTTGAGAAGGTCTTTCTGTCCCATCAAGAAACCATCATTCATGAACTCCCATCTCTCCGCCTCGATCTTTCTGAACCCCTGAGAATCAAAGTATTATTATTATTCTCATAAAAAAGGTAAGTTTTCCCTTGCCATGTCTTCTTATATGTCACATCAGTAATATGCATGCCATTGTTAAAATTTGCAAAAAAAAAAAAAAAAATCTATATATTTTTTTCTTTCTATAATATTAAGATAATAGAAGAATATGCCGCTTGGGTGGAGCGAGCAAATATCTAGTGGAATGAGTATATATTTATCACAAGTTTAATATGGATAAAGTTTCCAGAACTTACGAACAGCACTTCGTCTCTTTTACCTAGAGTTTAATTTATTTCATCAACCATTAATAAGCAGACAATAGAAACCAAATAAATTTACCATTTCGCAGTAACTGGAGGCCGAACGCTTCGTCGAGGTCCTCCAAAACTATATGATCAGAGAACGTGAAAGAAAAAAAGAAAGAATTGTAACAATAACGTTCAGTGGAGAAACAGAGATACTTACGTAAGTGTTGAGTTGTCTGACGAAACTGGAGAAGTTGTTGTGCTTGAAGTATAGAGGAAGAATAGTCGCGGAGAAAGAATGTGGATCCCACACCACGAAACTAATGCCTCCCCTGTTCCACGACACAATGTGGTTTGTGTTTGGATCGTCCACCATCTCGAAAGTCTTTGTCAGAAACGGACATGGCCCTGGTTCTTGCAATCCTTCCATTGGCACCGGCATTGACCACGCTCTCGAACTCGACGACGGCTCCATCTTCCTTCTTTTGATCAATGATATACCTCAGATGATGGCACCTTGGACCTTAGATTGTTCTTTTCGTAAGTTTTGGAGCAAGAGATGAAACGAATCATTTGAATTATTGAAGGCTAACAACACATAACAAAAAGTGGCTTAGAAAGACGCGGGAAATGCGTCTTTTGAAAACACACAACACTCTGCTTTTGGTGTGTGTGTGTGTTGGTTTATGGTAATTGAGGAAGAAGATGTGGTGAAGAGATTGGCCACGTATTTGACTTATAAATAGAAGAGTTAGATGCATATACAAAGCTAGTGTGAAAATTTTTTAGCAGAACTTTCTAGAACGAGTACAAGACAGTGGGTGCACCTGCATATCCTTTCTTAGAACGTTCCCGAATTTACACTTGCGGAATATAGGGTAAAATCCATCTTGGAACCAATGATTTACCTTAAGTAACAATGCCCCGAGATTATCAACTCATGTACTGTATCCAAACTATGCTATTTCTTACACAAATACATTTGAACTATAAAAGGTGAGACTCCATCGCACACAAATTCACAAACCAAAACTTCTATAGAAAAAAAATTATGTCCACTTTTCATAAGATCACGTCTAAACTATAGACTAAACCGAAATTGCATTTAAATCTCTTCTAAACACACTAACTTTTACGTAATATTTTATTATATAAATTTTCGTACATTGCATAATTTCTACTATTTATTAGAGTATTTCTAATAGTGCATCAAAATGAAAAAAAAAATAGAAATGAGAGAGATCTCTTTTTAATAATACGTCATTTTGATCGAAAATAAAAATGTGAATAGTATTACATCAATTTTTAGAAATACTATTCACAAACTTATTTTGATGTTAGATTTTTAATTTGCATGATAATTTTTAGATTTTTTGACAAATTTTTATTTTATACATAGACAAAATATTTTACCCAAATATTACTTTTAAACTTTTATCTAATATATATATATACTTATTAACCTTTTAAAACGTTGTTGTAAAAAAGTAAATAAAAATATATAACTAATACAAAAGTAAAAACACATATAAACTTAACATAATATACTATATGTTTGGATTGATTATTTGCGGGAAAATATTAATAATATTATTTTAATAAAAAATATTATTATTTTGTATGTCACTATCTAGTTCTATTCAACAAATAGTTTATTTTTTAAAATAATTTTTTAAAGTAAATGAATATGATTTTAAATTTTATTAAATATAAGGTGTTATTGATAATAAATAAAAATTAAAAATAAATATATTAAAATTTGAAAGGGAAAATGGCATAAACCAGTAGAATAAGTCACAAACTCTTTTTAAGTTTACTTAGAAAAAAATAATTTTATCAATCTTACAGCTTATATTATATTCTTATATAATTTTTTGTTTCCTGATAATGTATAAATAGAATTTTGTTAATTGAAAACACAATATATAAAGTTGATTGGCACATTTGTAATTTTCTTAAAAGAGAGTAGACTCGAAAGTCCGATCTCCCAAGTCCCTTGTGGATTAAGTTTGGGGATACTGAGCTACCACGTGGCAAAATAATAAACTGCCACGTAGTGATTCGTGTCTTGTGCGTTGTGCTTGTGGAGTGTGCTTGTGAACATGGTGACCATGTGTCACCGGCTACGCCACTCTATGCAACTTTAGATTTATGGGGATGTATTTAAATCTGTATTAATAATGTGTTGCCACTTAACGGAAGCTGTATGATTAACACGTGTAAGCTAGTACTTATTTTATAAGTTGACAGTAACTGTAAGTTGGGTTGCTTCACTGCCTGTCCCAGAAACCGTGGCAATATGTTTTTTTCAAACTCAGAAACAGGGTCTTAACAAGTATGGGTTTCGTGAAGGCATGGAAGTTTTTTTTTTTTTGGACAACATGACATGGAACCGTCTAAGATTGAGTAGAAAAACACTATGAACATCAGCTTATAGGATACCCTTTTCTTATAAAAAACCATTGATGATTAGCATCAAAATTTGCATGTGCGGATCTACAAGGGAAGGAGGACTGGAAGCGGCCTCATAAATGTTCAACTAGTTTGCACTTTACTTTCCATAGTTTTTTTAGTATTATATAAAATTAGAAATGAATACCATAAAAGGGAATGAAATATAATTCTTCGATTGTATCTAATGAATTTGGTAATATTTATGTTCTTCAACGATAGATAGCAGAAGATTTTTACTTATGACTCGTGGATGAATGATAATTCAAAAGAAGCGGGAAGTCATCAAAACGGTTGTGGTGCCTGAAAAGGCTTTGGGGCTGCAGTATCACTTTAAGAACATCTTTATTGGGGGTATCTTAAGAAGTTTTTAGGGATCTCTTAAGGAGTGGAGAACCTACTAACAATTAAAAGATGGTTTTTGAAATCACCAAATAAAAATTTATTTTATTTGGGTTTTTATACTATTTACGAGTTTTACTGACACGTAACGGTTTGTAGTTGATTCGTTTTTGTTTTTTTTTTAAATTAAAAGAAAAAGGGAAAAAAAAATTCTTAATGAGGTTTTTGGGTTAAAGATGCTCTTAGGTTGACGTCATTAATCTCTTCCTATCATTGTTCTCTCTCTTTGAAGAAGGCCCTTTCAGACACTTGTGTAAATGCTATCATTCTTCTATCCCTCTCCATATAAATCCGTCTTGTAATAATAGATTCTACTTATTAGTTTTTTGGAAATTATCTCTTCAGTTAACAATCTTGAAATATTTGTAAAAGAAGGGGATTTTTAGTAGTATTTGAGAGCTTTCATCGCTTGTCAAAGCGTTAGTCCATCTATTCATAGTTCAAGGAACATCGAGGAATGTTATGAAGTTTTCTTTTTAAGTGTTAGCATGCTTGACTAATCGATTGGACCTTTTTTTTTTTTTGTTTAATCTGGGGTATCTCAGGTCCCAGAAGGTCCAGATTAATTTCCAAAGGGAATGAATGCCCACGGATAGACGTCCCTCCCAATTTTTCAAATGGACCGAAAGCATGGCCCATATCCGTGTGGATGACAAGAGCGTTGCAAGGTAGTTCCCTCCGGTGTGGATCGAACCCCCTACCTGGGTGCAGGCGGAGACCCGTCCCAACCATTAGGCTACAACGTTTATTTAAAAATGTAAAATATGCGATTATTTGTTTTATTTTATCAACAACTCATTTGAGTTAGATTAAATATCTATTAGATAAGTCAAAGTTTTAAGAGAAAATATAGTATTTGATTTTTATTTTTCTGTTAATAAGTCTGTTTGACTATTTCTATTATGAGAAATATGAATTGAGCTAACAGTTTCAAATTTTTCCTGCAAGTCTTTAATTTTTGATGAAAAAAACTGGCTAGTTTATGGAATTCGTAACTATGCTCAATAAATCTGGAGAGTCTATCTCGAATTGGATCCAGGTAAAATACTGATTTGTGAGGGTGTTTTCTTGGGTAGTTGGGTTCCATTTGATAATTATATTCTATGCGTTGTTATTTATATAGCAAAAAGGTATATTCACAAGTAACGACGGGCGAAGATTCCCAAAATATTAACATGATGATGATTACATGTAAAACAATAGTCTATTATAAAGAACAAAATTACGTGATCGAAATTTTATTTTCTCACTAGAATTGACAAAACAAAGTGTATAAAATATGCTAAAAGGAAAAATAGATGGGCGTGAGAGAAAGAAGAATCAAAACTAAACTAAAAGAAAGACACATATCTCTCTCTCTGTTTTTTCTGGAAGTAGTATAAAGTAGACTATCTTTCTCTGTTTTGCCCTAAGTATTAAAATATACTATAAACTCTGTGCAAGAGAAGTTGGGCGGTGAAAGAGTAAAAAAAGACAGATGAGTTGGTCTCTCACCAACTCCTCTACCGATTATATGTCTCTCTCTAATCCTCCTCGTGAATTTTAAGTGTTTTTTTGGCGTGTGTGTGTTTGGTGACATCACAATCAATCAATAAATCGTATTTCTTCTTCTTCTTCTATTTTTTAGAGTAAGATTATTGCAGGTTTTTTTTTACAAACAGTTAATAATTTATTTTTTAATTTTTAATTAAAAAAAGTTTAAAACCTTTTATTTTGTTTCTTAACTTTTAAATAAAAACCTTATTGCTCTCAACTCTTTTGTCTTTTGTCCCTTCGAATTTTGGTTCTCTCTCTCATTTTCCACCACATAACATAACTTTTTGGAGTGGAAAATCCAAGGCACTTGTTCTCAACTCCACTGATTGAACGGGGAGAGAGAAATCCATGGCGCTGGAAACCAAATTAGGGGGAGTGGGGAGCAGGAGCGCTGGAGGAGGAGGAGGAGAATACTTGAGGGCAGATAGAGTTGATTTCAGTAAATGGGATATGAATATGGGTCAAAGCTCCACCGCTACAACTACACAAGTCAAGTCCTCGAAATCTACTCCGATGCATGAATGGGAGATCGACCTCTCCAAACTCGATATGAAGCACGTCCTCGCTCGCGGCACTTATGGCACTGTCTACCGCGGTCTCTACGCCGGTCAACAAGTCGCAGTGAAGGTGTTAGACTGGGGAGAAGATGGTCACTCAACAGCTGCTGAAACTAGTGCTCTTCGCGCTTCCTTCGAGCAAGAGGTCGCCGTCTGGCAGAAGCTCGATCACCCCAACGTTACCAAGGTAAGGTACTCTTAGTAGTGGAAACAAGAAACAAGAAGAGGCTTTTGATATTTATTTGCTTTGCAGTTCATAGGTGCATCCATGGGAACCTCTGACCTGAAGATCCCTCCTTCTAGTGATTCTGGCGGTCGTGGCAACGGCGCACATCCTGCCAGGGCCTGTTGTGTTGTCGTTGAATACGTTCCCGGAGGCACCCTCAAGAAGTTCCTCATCAAGAAATATAGGACCAAACTCCCCATCAAGGATGTCATTCAGCTTGCTCTCGATCTCGCTAGAGGGTACTATATATTAGTAACAACCACCACTCTTTTCTTTTCTTGTTTTTCCAAAAATAGCACTCTTCGTTGAATGACAAGACACAACTCTCTTCCTGTCTCAGGCTCAGTTACCTCCACTCCAAGGCGATTGTACATCGGGACGTAAAGACAGAGAACATGTTGCTAGAAACTAATAAGACGCTCAAGATTGCTGATTTTGGGGTTGCTAGAGTCGAAGCTCAAAACCCTCAAGACATGACTGGTGAAACTGGAACTCTTGGATACATGGCACCTGAGGTTTTTTCATATTAGATCCTTTTTTTTTAAAAAAATTGTGAAAGAAGATAAATATATTGAAAAGGGCTAGCCTTGCGTGCTTAGGTTCTTGAAGGAAAGCCTTACAACAGGAAATGCGATGTGTATAGCTTTGGTGTATGCCTCTGGGAAATATACTGCTGCGACATGCCCTACGCTGACACTAGTTTTGCTGAGATCTCTCATGCCGTTGTTCACAAGGTCTCTCTCTCGTATTCTACAAAAAAAAGTTTTAATCAGATAAAGAAATCTAATCCCTCTCTCTCTTGGTCGATCAGAATCTAAGACCAGAGATTCCGAAATGCTGCCCACAGTCGGTGGCAAACATAATGAAAAGATGCTGGGACCCGAATCCAGACAGGCGTCCGGAGATGGAAGAGGTTGTGAAGCTACTAGAAGCAGTAGACACAAGCAAAGGCGGTGGAATGATACCACCAGACAAGTTTCAGGGATGCCTCTGTTTCTATAAACCTCGTGGCCCTTGATCTCTCTATACTTGCTTGGAGACTTTTGGAGTTAGATTGGTGTGGGTTCTTTTTTCTTTTTTTTTTTGCCATAAGAAGAAACTTATTCATTCTGCTTTTTTTATGTATTTTATACTCTACTACAAACAGTCTTGTCGTGTATAAAATTGATGATAAGGGTACGTGTGTTGATTATACAAAAAAGGTTTGGTTCGGTACATATGTAATTTAGGTAATGGAAGTAACAAAAACAGAGAGTGAAGAACACATAATGCTGGTAGTCTTTCTCTTTGCACACGTTATAAGTCTGGCGGAGACTCAGATTCAATGCTTCTATTTGGTTTTCTTTGGCATTGCTACTTAATAGAGCTTGATTATGCTTCCTGATGGAGGCAGGTGTATCTCGATTACGTTGAAGCTGGTGCTGATATCATCGCCAGGCGCTTCTTATCAGGTTCTTTCTCTCTTTTCTTTTCATTCATCTCTTCTCTTTCTATGTGGCACTAAAACGTTGGTTTGGTGGTGGTCAGGCCACGATTCAGGGGTTTGAAGCAAAAGGTTTTTTAAAGAGAGAAAAGCGATGCTTAGAAATAAGATAAGATTCTTCAAAAGCGGGCTATGCTAGTTGCAGCATCAGTAGGTAGCTTCAGTGCATACCTGGCTGTTGGATCATCAGAATACAGATTTTAAGTAGGTACCTAACAACGTTTACATCTTGGTGTATCCAAACAGCGGAGAACGCTATGATGCTGATCGGAAGGAGTGGGTCGTAAGTCACATTATCATATCATTACGTTGGTTGGTTGGTTGGAGGAGACAAGGTAAGTATAGAGATAGGTGGTGTGTGCAAGAAAACACAGGAGTATCTTTCTTTTAGCCAATTCTTTGTTCAGATGTTACTAACGAGGGCGAACCATGACTGGATTGTACTCTATGGTTGACATTTGTGACTGCATATCCCCAATGTTTGCCCTGTTTTTATTTTTATTTTAGTAGATTTATTTATTTCTAAAGATGTCTCTCAATGCTTGAGGCTTGGGCTTCTAGTTGTACCGTACGGCTGGGGTTATATGAGATGTGATGAAAAAGACAACACGTGAGTTATTATCTGATGTGTGTTATCACGACTTATTTTTCTCTCTCGATTACACCAGAAAACAATGCGGAAAGAGATAAAAACAGTAACATCATCCTCTTTTTATTTTTACCCCTAAAGTCTCCAATGTTCATGAAAGTGATGGTTAACCATACTTACACCCAAAGGACCTCTTTCTTATTCTAAAGGTTCTTCAAAGTGAAAAAAACTTTCACATCATCCATCATTCCTTACAACTTTTTCCCCTTCGATAAAAACCCCAAAACGTGTTATCGCTTCTTATCATATCACATTGTTTCTTTCTTCTTCTTTTCTGCAGTTTCAACATTTATCAATTGAGTAAAATGAATGCAGTGCATGTACATATTGGAGTTTGAGACTTGGGAAATTTGTATACTGCGTTGAGATATATTAACACCATAGTGGTTTTATCTGAAACTAGCTACTATTGATTAGAGAGAAAAGAGACCCAAGCACACAGATCGAAGCTCCTTCATCCGCCATGGATTCCGACGCCGGCGGCTCCTTAGCTCGCCGGCGTCACCGTCTCTCACCTTCGCTTCTCCTCTCTAGCTTGGTCTTTGCCTCTCTCGTTCATTTTCTGCAGATTTATCTCTTATACTTGGGTTTCATTAGCTCTTTTTTTGCCAAAAGTTGTGCAAGTTGTCGTACATGCCATATCAAAGCCAGTTGGCTCCTCTTGCTCATTTGCAGTCCAGCTCCGGCCATCACATCTGCGCTTGTCTTAGATCTGACTTTTAATGGTTGCATTTGTACTGCTGTATCCCGTCCTCGGAAGATTGCCGTACTGTCAGATCTGCTTCTTTCTTCACTCTCTTGGACGATGAGCTTTCTCCCTATGGGGAAGACATGCTGTAGCGTGTCCTGCTGTGAACTAAGCTTCCTTGCTGGTGTCCTTCGCTGTTCATTTGCTAGATCTACAAGCACATGTTGCTCTGAGTTCTATTCTTCAACCTCTATGGCGAATCGAACCTTACCGGAAGACCCAAAGACCATTGTTCTGTCATGGCTGTTATCTTTCACAGCAGAAAAGTCTGGTGTTTGCTCTTACTCTCGTAGCAAGACAGGTTTAGGTAACAAGCGGTTTAACTATGGTTTCATCAACGCTCTTTGGCTCCGATACGGTAATATTGAGGTTCGAAGTCTCTTTTTGACCACAGCGTCCGCCTTTCCGCCAAATCTTGTCAAGCACATTTGTTTTAACGCTGGTGTGAAGATGGTTGACCGTCATTTAGTTGGTAATGTACCGATGAACTTAGTTTCATTTGGTTGTACTTTTGCGACCTCTAGTGGTATCTATATCGCCTTGGTGCGTTCTACTGCAGTATGCAGTTTTTTTACGGGTTCCATTCCGGTTGTTGGTGTTGCGTTTTTGTATCTCTCTTCTTGGTGGCAGGTTGAAGAGAAACTCATTGTCATCTTTAGCCCAATGAATATGGTTGTTGCGGGTTATGATTTTCCGCTTGTCCCTCGTTTGAAGCAGTCTATTTTCCTAATATTTCCTCTTATATGGGGTGAATTGGATAAACAAGCGTCGTTGGTATTGCAAGGATCTTCCTTCCATCGAATGCTCTTCTCTGCGTATGGTGCAGTGTGTGTGGTCCTACGGGTTACACTAGATGCAATCTTTCAAGAAGCTTATGACATTGTTGTGATATGTATCACCATTTCTATCTTTTATGTTATTTTTGTTGTTTGCTTGGCTTTGGTAGTCTCTTTGTATCCTCCTTTGATGGAGGTAAAACATATTTAAGATGAATGCAAGTATGGTTTGACCAAAAAAAAAAAATATTAACACCATCATCCTCAAAACAATAAGGAAAAAAGATTGGAGGAAGCAGACATTTAGATATACTGTCAAATTTAAGCAAAAAAAAACAAAACATTTAGATATACTGTCTGTCTGTTCATGTAGATAAAGTATTATACTAATTCAAAACAGGCTCGCCAATCGTATCCTAATGTTATAAGGTGTTATCGTGAATATTTATTTGTAATACGCCACCATCTGGCGGATAATCTACAAAGTCGCCTTCGTTAACAGACTATTCGTTAATACTATAGTTTTATGCACACATTTATAATACTACGTACTTCCGTTTTCCGTTCCCCAACAATAAAAGTTTTGAAAATAATTTGTTTTTTAAAGTTAGAATTTTAATGTTTTCTATAAAATAAATATTATTCAGACATAGTAAATCATAAATTTTTAAAAGTTAACTGAATATATTAAACAGTTACATAGGGTAATAGATTTATAATATATACTAGTATGTCCGAACAAATAATTAAAATCTTCTAGTTCTTTATTATTGGGTGTACTTGTGTTGACGTGATACAATAAAAAAAAGAGTGCTACTATTAGTTAACCCTTTAACTAATCACTATTTCGCTAATCAGAGTTGTCATGGGCATTTAACAAAGGAAAAACAATGAAAGCGCAATTATATAATGACTTGTTACAGCTGGCACAGTGTTTTGTATAGACAGATAAAATACAGTATATCGGAGGTTTCATATTAATACAGATAAAAAGTCGTCTGTAATAACTAAGAGCAGGTTCATTGAGGATCTCTTAGCAGAGGTTCTTAACTTTTTTAAAATACGTTTCTTAACTTTTAACTAAGAAAACCTAAGACACGTCTCTTAAATAAGAGTCTTAAAAGCCGTTTCTTAACAAAAAAAAATTTTAAAAAAAAAAAAAAAAAAAAGTCAAATTTAGTTAAGAACCTCATTCCAAGAGACGCTGATAAACATGGTCTTAACTATTGTGGAGAGCTGTTTATCATGGATTTGGTACACATATAACCATTTATTATAAATATGTGTTAAAAGTTATGTTGTGGTATAGTTTTTTCTTTATCACAATTGCATGTATTTCAAATACTTGTATTCGCTATTACTTAATAATATAAAGTACAGCAGATGACATAAAAACTGACACTAAATACATGTTTACTACTATTATAACTTTTAGTTGAACATGTTCTAGGATTTTTTCATGAATTAAATAGTAATAGTAAAAGAATACAAAATTGTCAATTAAATAGAAACAGATACATAGAAAAAGGCAGATTTAAAGATTTACTAAACCCAAGTATTGGTCTGAATAAACAGACACGGTCTCCCACATGCAGCATGTGTCAATTTAACTTTACCTTACAAAATAAATCGCTTAAATTCACCAAACCATGTCTTAAAAGTGGAAACTCGATTATATAACTTTTCAAAAAATCGGAAAAAGAAGCAAAACATGGGTTTTGGGCCCCATAAATTAACCCTACAAGATCAACACTTTGTGTATTAGAAAATACACAAAAAGGTAACTAACATATTATAGTTCATTCGATCAAACTCTGTCTTGTGATTAAACAAATACTCTTTCTGTTTTAAGATAATACATGTTTTAGAATTTTGACATTTTTTTAATAAACCATATTAAAATTTAATTATTAATGTATAGTTTTTGAAATTTTATACTTTAAACGAATAAAAATTCAAAAATACAATTAATATTTTTAGAGATCATAATTTTTTATTATTAACTGGCAAAATGCATTGAAAATAAAAAAAATAATTGTTTTAAAACAATTTTTTTATCTAAAACATGTATTTTTGTAACAGAGAGAGTAGTTCTAATTTGATACTCGATTCAAACCCTAAGCCAATATAATTTAAACCAACTATGTGTTTATAATATAAGCCATCACTCGTACGCATATATGTAAATGCAATAGTAGAACAATGTGTTCTTGCAGTGATACGAAGCGAGTATCATCGTTTGAACTAAATTTTTGAAAAAAGTAAAATAGATCGAAGAAGACGAGGCAAAGTCTCGCAAAGGGGGATGATGGTCCCGTAGACATTGGTCTAGATTGGGTCAAAAAGAGTCCCCCTCCTCTTTACACACAACAAACTCAATCTTATAAATTTCACATTTTACTAAAAAGTGTATCGCAAAGAAATACGTTTGTTTTCTTGGTCTTTATATTACGTTTGATAAACGTGTTAATTCCATTTTCTATGATAAATATAAATATATATTCGAAAGCACAAATATGAAGTGGCATTTTTAGTTTTTGTTGTCTCCCGAAACCTCAAACTTCACCCCTCTAAACATGCATACATGCACCTACCTTAGCTCACCAATCCGCCCTCTAGTATTGATGCTATTATATTTTAATTGTCATTTACTAAATAATAAGTAGTAACTATTATTTCCTGGCGACAATTTCCCAAGAATTCAGATTTCGTTTGTCTGTTTTTGTTTATATGTTTATTCTAATTGCCAAATCCGGGATTTGTATTGCATATATGGAAGGTAACAACCCCAAAGTGTTTATTTTTATATTTTGATCTTGTACTTTTCCTTTTTTTTTAATGTATGATCACTATACTGTATCATATTTTATTTCTGCTTCATACATACAATTTTATGTTTAGTTGATTTATTAGTTTCTGTAAAAGTATGACATGATAACAAAGGTACGGTATAACATACATATACATATATATATATATATATATATATTGGTTCTTTTTCTAATCTACAAGACTACACACTCTAAAATATCTCAATAGTTGCAATGAAACACTACTAACAAATACAATAAGATATATATAAACAGATATCAAATATTTATGATACTTCATCTTATATATCTCTGAAGATACTTAAAACGTCTAGTTTATTAAAACAGAAGGACCGGAGTATCACTTTGTGATAACGAATTAAAATCAGTTATAATAATACTGAACATATGTATAAAGGGAAGAATTTAATCTCAAGCACTACTCTATTACCGAACTTAGAGCTAGGCCTGGGCATTTTAACCTGGACCCGAAGACCCGACCCGGACCCGGTCCGAAAATACCCGACCCGAACCCGAACCGAAAGTTTACAAGTACTTTTTGGGTCTAAATTTCTTTTACCCGAATAGACCCGGACCCGAAGAGAACCGACCCGAATAGACCCGGACCCGAAAAGAACCGATCCAAATAGACCCGACCCGCAAGAACCGATTTATACCCGGCTTGAAAACATGTATATTAAAACTATGATTTTTTGTGTTATGTTTTATATATATATATTATATTTTATTTAGTTGAAATTTCTTTTGTTAACAATATTTATTATTATTTTGTAACATTTTTAAGTAATATGAAGCTTTAAACTATAAAATTTAGAGTTTAAAATGATTTATGTTGATTATTAATAGTTTAATTTAAGCTATTTTATAAATATGTAGATATATATGACAAATATTAATTAAATTTGAGTGAGTCTCGGTATGCCATGTATTTTTCAGATTCTAAATACCCAAACCCGATCCGGACCCGATATGGACCCGAAAAATTACGGGTATTTTACAGGTATTGAAATTATAGACCCGAACCGACCCGGACCCGACAAGACCCGACCCGGAACCGACCCGAAAAATTACAGGTACCTATATGGGTCTAAATTTTCAGGACCCGAAAGACCCGGACCCGACATGACCCGACCCGAACCCGACCCGAAGACCCGGATGCCCAGGCCTACTTAGAGCTTTAAAGGAGGGTGTGGGAGATATGTTAAGGCTTTACATATTTATGGAAATAATTTTTAATATATTAAAAATAAACAAAAAAATGAGGGGAAAGTGCAATAAATATAGACTGCAACTAGCAAATTAAAAAAGAAAGGAATATATTTCATTTATAAAGGGAGAAGAAGAAAGACTCAAAGAGAGAGAGAGAAAACAATTAGAAGAAGAAGAGGAAGCTGTTTCTTCCCTCCCCAACCCAAGTTGGTATACGCCCAGAAACGAAGGCCCCCTGTTTTCAAATCCCTAATTTCGAAAGTCTTTACCTCTGTAACTCTTGTGTTAAAATAAGAAGTAATCTCACATTCTCTTCCTCATAATATTCTTCTGTCAACACCATTTCTTAACCGAACCTTGTGGGGAGGAGAAGATGCTTATGTTTTAGCTATCGGTTATTGCAAAAAGATTAGTTCGTGAAAATCAAGGATCTACTCTCATTCTGTATAAACAATGGGTGATGGTAGTAGCCTCAAGAGAACCAAGGTTTTTCTTTTTTTTTTTTTTTTTCTTCCTAATTAAAACTGGTATTTGCTTATCACCACCAAAACGCGTTGCTGATCTCCAAATTCTTGCGCAGCTTTCATGGCCTAGAACATTGGTTAAGAAATGGCTCAACATCAAAAGCAAAGCAGAACATTTCCACGCAGACGACAGAGTCTTTTACAAAGGTAATGTACTCCTTGTTTTTTTTTTTAATAAAAACTAAATGTTATTGATGAACAGCCTTCTTGTAGTCTAGGAATCTGAGAACTTAACAGCTTTTGTTTTCTACTTTATCGGATGTTCACTTTAAGAAAAAAAAGGTTTTTGCAGGTGAATGTGGAGACTGGAGTAACAATGTCATTGGAAGAGAAGAAGCATGCTCTGTTAACAAGAAAAGCAACTATGCTGGTCAGTAATCACTCAAAAATACATGCTTCTTCTTTATTTTATTTTCTTTTAAACTCATTCCATCTTTTTTTTTCAAAAAAATAATAATAATAATAATAATAGAACAACAAGTGTATTGTTCAATTTGTTTCAGAGACTCGGTGTAGAATAAATAATGGAAGAGGTAGACGAAACAAACAGGAATTAGATCCAGAACCACTAGTTAAACAAGTTCATAATCTCAGGTATCTATCTATATTTCTCTTGTCCTCTCTTTGCTTTTGAGCCAATTCTTTAACATCATTTTCAACCTATTGCTATTTTTGTCTCTATAATATCATTGAGAGGCAAATTGACTCCAAGTTAAATTTTCCTCTATATTTTAAACAATGCTGTTATAGATAAATAATCTTTATTATAGAAATTATATATTTAGAGAAAAAATAAATAAATAGTAAAATACATGGTCTAACACACACACACACACACGTTGTTGACATCAGGGTTTTTACTGCAACCTGGAATGTCGCCGGAAAGTCTCCTCCGAATAATCTGAATCTCGAGGATTGGCTCCACACCTCCCCTCCTTCCGACATTTACGTTCTTGGGTAATGCTGCTAACCTGTTATTCTATTTTACTCAAAAGTTAAGTCCCCATGTTTCCTAATCTCTGAGACTTCCCACAGCTTCCAAGAGATCGTTCCTTTGAACGCCGGCAACGTATTGGGTACAGAAGACAACGGCCCCGCCAGGAAATGGGTTTCTCTCATCCGAAGAACCTTGAACAGTCTCCCTGACAACACTGGCGGAACCCCTTCCCCTGTTCCCCACCCTGTCGCGGAGCTGGACTCAGACTTCGAACATGCTAACTCCTCATTCTATCATCGGAGGTCACTAAGCAAGAGCCTGAGGATGAACAACTTTGACATGTCAGCATCCATGCAGCCACATCTTGACCGTAGGTTTAGCGTCTGTGACCGTTTCATGTTGGGCCACGACCAAAGCTTCAGGTATTGCTCCTTCTCCGACGATGACGACGACCAAGAGAACGTGCAGGACTCTAATTCTCCAGCATATGATCAATATTCTGCTGTCTCGAGAAGTGGATCTTTTGGGGCAGACGAGAGAGACAAGTCTAAGTATTGTTTGGTGGCTAGCAAGCAAATGGTTGGGATATTCTTAACTGTATGGATGAAGAGTGATCTAAGGGACAGTGTTAAGAACCTCAAAGTTTCTTGTGTAGGAAGAGGCTTGATGGGTTATCTCGGAAACAAGGTATTATTTTCAAACAGAGTTTAGTTTTCTTTTCTTTTTTGGGTGTGGGGGGGGGGGGGGGGGGGGGGGGGGGAATAGGTTGTCAAAGTTTGGATCTGTTTATTTTATTTTATTTTAAATAAAAAATTGCAGGGCTCGATTTCAGTCAGCATGTGGGTACACGAGACTAGCTTCTGCTTTGTGTGCAGCCACTTGACATCTGGTCAGAAAGAAGGGGATGAGCTAAGAAGAAATTCTGACGTTTTAGAGATTCTAAGGAAAACGAGATTCCCTAGAGTGAACAACCCAGGGGAAGACAAGTCTCCTCAAACAATTTTAGAACACGAGTGAGTTAATTTTGTTGCAATGAATGGACTTTCTTTAAATCTTTGATCATTGCTAAATCTTGTTTGTTTTGTTATGTCTTTTCAGTCGAGTAATCTGGCTTGGAGACTTAAACTACCGTATAGCTCTTTCTTACCCGTGTACAAAGGCTCTTGTCGAGATGAGAAATTGGAGTGCGTTGCTTGAGAAAGACCAGGTAAGAAATTAGCATTTTCAAAGTCCCCCCCCCCCTTTATTTGAAAAACCAAATGAAACTTGTCTAAAAATAAAATAAAATTTGCCACTTTTGTGTGTTTTCTTGTTTATAGTTGCGGTTAGAACAACGTAAAGGTCGTGTGTTTGAAGGATGGAATGAAGGGACCATCTATTTCCCACCCACATACAAGTACTCTAACAATTCAGATGTATATGCTGGTGATGAT
Source organism: Moricandia arvensis (assembly GCA_905132765.1). Lineage (NCBI taxonomy): Eukaryota > Viridiplantae > Streptophyta > Magnoliopsida > Brassicales > Brassicaceae > Moricandia > Moricandia arvensis. The sequence goes on from CAJHQP010001100.1 coordinate 23,509, forward strand.
CGTCTCACCAAGGCCAAAAGACGCACTCCCGCATGGTTAGTAGTTTTTCTTTCGAGAGTATCAACAAATTTAACTTAATTGGTTTTCTATAATAATGTATAATATTTAATGTGTTTTTTTATTAATCCAAACAAAAAAAAAATATTGAAGGTGTGATCGCATACTCTGGCATGGTAACGGACTTAGTCAGCTGTCGTATGTTCGCGGGGAGTCAAGGTTCTCAGATCACAGACCAGTCTACAGTTTGTTCTCTGTAGAGATTGAATCGGTATATAGAAACTACCATATCAAGAAAAGCTCTAGGATAGAAGTTGAGGAACTTCTTCCTCAACGGTATGGTTACGCTGAGCTTAACCCTTACTAATTCATGATCACGAGACAGGGGAGGATTCACAATGAATATTCTTACACTTGTTGCTCTGCTCTCGTGGGGGTGTTGATCTTGTGATTGTGACATTAAGGGTCATCTGGTCTTGCTGCGCTTTCTAGGGTTTGGTCAAGATCTTCCATGTTTGCGGTTGGGAACAGAGGAAGAAGATTCGAGTGTAAAAGCTAAGTATTTAATTGATGTAAAGCTTTTTAGCTTAACAATTCAAACCCTTATTAGTTTCTCCACAGGATGTAGTGTATAGATATATGTGTGTTTGCATGTACATCTTATTGATTCTTTTGTAATGGACCAATGTGACTCAAGAGTTTATGGATATATCTACTATATTAAAACAGAATCATATTTTTATCTACTTACAAATAGTCTTGGTATGACCATTATCTAGATTTTCTATTATTTTTACTTCTACATAACTTAAATATTATTAAACATATATACTAACCTAAAATTAGGGAACTAAATAAGTAATTTATTGTTTTTATAAAAAAATAATTAAGTCAATTCATATTACACTAAATTTGAATAATAATTAATTATATTTTATTTACTAATATACAATAGTTATATATGCTTACAACTGGGTATATACGCATCAGTTTTTTTAGTTTGGATTCGGTTCGGATTTCGGATTACATATTTTATACCGAAGTTTACTTCAAATAAAGAAAAAATCGTTATATAAAATTTTCATTGAAAAATTATCCGCGTTTTAGCGCGGGTTAGAATCTAATTCGATTTTGGAAAATGAGGAGAGAACTTAAAAAAAAAAAAAGAGTCAAGCTCGTGGAACTATAAATAGTTATTACTTTTGTACTTTGGAATCAACCCACTTGTGTTATTTCCCTGCGAACGTTTCATTAATATAAACAGAAGAACCAAGTATTAACCAATAGGGCTTTCAGCAAAATTAAAAATGATGACCTCCTTCTCTCTATATTTCCGTGCAGTCTCATGTCCTTTTTACAGAAACCAAACGCGCGCCGGATCAAAGCACGTGAATAAGCGTCAGTATATAAATTGGTGGTCGAGATAAGAGGAGAGGAGAGGATTAAAGAGTTGTGTCTCTCTTTTATTTTAAGAAAAAAGTCCTTCAGAGACTGTCTCCTTGCAAGACACACACTTTGCATTAAAGAGTTGTGTCTCTCTAGCAATAAAAGAATTGATTTCTCGCAAACGATACCGCTGGCGAGGACTCATAGTTTCAAGAAAGTATAAAAACAAAATGGAAATTATACTAACACGCGAAGAGATACAACGGTAGATAAGTAATAATATCACCACCTCATATGATATTGCTAAAGAAATAAAGCATTGTCTCGAAGAGAGTATGAAGAATTCTGCGAAATCAATGATTATACCCACCATTATTTCAAGAGAAGGTGTTGGAGAAAAGATCTTACATTAAAAATATGTAAAAGACTTGAATAATATTAAAGGAATTTAGACCAATCCACCTATCGCCAAATAGTTTTAAGTTAGAAGCACAAAAAACTTATCAATCTTACCAATCTTATCAAAGAGACACAGTCGACGGTAGATAAGATATTTTGGTCGGAGGAACTGCGGAAATTACAAGTACGACGCATATGCACTCACTCTCATTGCCCATCCTCTCTCTTTATTTATTTTCCTTTTCCTTTTACTATTTAATTCTTTTGTCTTATATTCGCATTTTCTTTTTCTATATATTAGTATTAGCTTTGGTTCTAAATAGTCGAATACAAAACTACTCACATACGTATTTTATTTTTATTATTATTAGTGATGGACATGATGAGAAGATCCTACAAACTAGATCACGACCACATGCCATGTCGTAAAATTTACTCGACCTTTTTGCTAAGGATCAAACCATTCGTTTTCTTTTCCTCTTGGATTCACTCGATTTCAGTTTCTTAAAACGTCAAACACACACACACACATACATACATATATATATATATATAATTTAAAAAAAATAAAAATAAATGTATATTAATTCGACTAACGTTTTTACAATAGATGCTTCGAAAATATGAAAACTAGTAATTAGTTGAGATAGTTACTATAAAAGGGTCGTGAATCTTCTTTGAAGCTTTTGGATCTAAAATGAAGCAAACCATAGCTTCGTGACATCTTCATAACCCTTTATGCCCATCATTTGGATAGTAGAGATCCGCTTTCTCACTTGTTTGTCAATAACCCTCTAGGGAAATTCATTAACAGCCTGATGATTAACACTTTCCAAATTTCCTCAATAAAGAGCATTGGGAAAATAAATTATCTCATTTAATTTTACTTTCTCTAATTACGAATAACATATTCGATAACCATATGGATTTTGAAGATACTAACTAATACTACCTCCGTTTCGATTTAGTTGTCGTTGTAGAGAAATTTTTTTGTTTCAAAATAAGTGTCGTTTTCTAATTTCAATGCAAAATTTATTAGTTTTATATGTTATTCTATTTTTCTATTGGTTGAAGTGTGGTTAGGTGTATAAGTAATTGTGTTTTTATCTAGAAAATATGTAAAATTAAATGATTTCTTAATCTGCGTGTATAAACCCAGAACGACAAGTAAAACGAAACGGAGGGAGTACACTGAATAAGATAACTACATTTATTAAATCCCAAAGACAGTGACACATTAACTAATACGCCGAATACGATAACTACATTTGTTTTCTTATAACTATAGGACTCTAGGCTTGTGGGACGTTTGTTTCATACGAGCAATTTAGAGAACGATCGATGTTTCCATGTAATTTTCCCTCGAACCGTCTAATTATTGTGTACACGTATTAAACTATTTTTAACTTATATATTGAAACAAATGTTTAAGCTTAAAAGTTGGTATTTTATCTCAAACAAAACAAAACCAAAAAGTAAGTTTAAGCAAAGAATAGCTAACCTACGACCCCAATCAGTGCTTGATTCCAATTTCAATATAGGACCTGCTGTTTTTTTCCGTTGTCAACGTATTGGATCTCTTTGGTAAGGGGCAAACATATATATAGCTATCTTTAAACATTGGCTCCTCTTATTGTCAACATTATTAGCTCTCCCTTTGTTATCACTGATTTACCCTCTAATTAACATAACCAAATTCATATATAATATCATATCCCTCCATGGGAATCCCCTGTTGATTGGGATTTGCGACCAAATCAACCATAAACTATCGCTAAACAAAGTAAAAGATTCTTAAGGTTGTTTGTTAGTCAAGTTGGTCACAATTTGTAACATATGATTTGTATCCCTTGGACTCTTGCAATGATACTCCGACGACGCAGTAGGTAACTATAATGGCAATAAATGTATGTTTTTATATATACCGGAGGCCGGATGGGTGAGTGCTGATTAATGACAGAATAAATTAATCATGTAAATACATATTTGAGTGGTATCTCTAGACTCTAGAACAACACTCGGGCACGGAGTCCAAGGCAGCCGCACAACTATCTCCTCCACCAGAATGAAGGTCTCTCTCCGGTGCAGCTCCTCCTTGTCCTAACCACGAGCATCTCAACCGCTCCAAAGACGTCTCGCTCACCATCCCGAAGCTTTCCCACTTCTCCTCCAATGGAGTCTTCTACACTTGTTTCCTTTGGGTCTTTCCTACAGTCTGAACCACCAGATCCGGATCTGGACATGGTGATTCCGTTGGATCCTCCAGTCCCTCCAGTCCCCCCTGACCCTCCACCAGATTTCCTTGTTAGAGCTTTTCTTCGCAAGATCTCACTGTTTTACATCGTTCCTCTCCGTCAAAAGGAACTTGAGGCTTTTATGCGATGGGGTCTCTGCTCTTCTACCGGTTTCTCGCTCTGTTCAGATGTTGATGTGCTAGCCACTCAGCCTCATCTACTGCCTCTTCCGCTGGCTGAGGTTTCTTGTTCCAGCACCCTCACCACTATCCGGAGATGGAAACCTTGGTTACCCGTTAGGAGATCCATTTTCCTTTGCTTCATTCTGTCGCAATTTGTTAGGCTGTTCGGGAATGACTCTTTACCTCATGTTGAGGATGTTACACACCCTCCGAGATTCAGGTTGAAGCTCTCCTTACCTCAGTATGAGGAAGTTACTCTTTTTAATACCACTTTGTTACCTCATTACGAGGCTGTTATCTGGAATTGTGTCTTTGTGGCTAGGAATTCTATTGTTTTAGAATTATCTAATTGGCTATGGTGGTTCTCACAGCTCTTGGTCTCCCCAAAAAGATGTTTTGTTGCCTCTGAGATTGTAGCTGGGTTTCCTCTAATTGGTTATGTTTGTTCAGCAAATGGATTGCAGATTGAAGCCAGTAACTCTCATCGCTCATCTAGCAGAGTACGTGTGTGCTTCGTCCTCGTTAAAACCTTATTACTGCAGAAAGCTACTCAATCGGCAACATCATTTGGACTCTCAAGTCTCCAATGTCTCTCGGACTCAAGTGTCCCCTTCTTTTCCCTGTGCTTAGGGTTGGTTTTGAATGAGATCACAGGTTCCCTCATCTTTGAAAACCTTGTCACTCTCTTCACTCCTCTATCATGTTGTTTTAATTTATACACAGCAATCTGTTTAGCTGTGACCTTTGAAATGGGTCTTAGTACCCAACTTTGTTGCTCAAAAACTTTATTTTAAGCAGTCTATGAAATGAAATCGTTTGACAAAAAAAAAAAAAAAAAAAGTAAATACATATTTGAGTGATTGGAATGTGTTTTTCTGAATTGAAAATTAAGTTTTTTTACCGAATGTTTATACATGTTCCCGTATGGGCCGGAATCCTTTCCAAAACAATAGTTTGTTGTAATATCCTTTAGAGGACAACAACGACGAGTAAAGCAACATAAACTTGCCACACATCCTGCAATTTGCATTTTAAATAGATATGAAGAGTTGTGATACTATAGTATTAGTTAAGTACAAATGGTAAACCTCACTGTGAAAATTTTGGAGACTATATTTAACGTGGAGTAAATGATATCTTTTTATAAAACTTTAGACCACGGAGGTGGTTAATAGTAGGCGGATTTGCTTAACTCAATTCCACAACACTAAACTTTGTTGTCACGCATATACAAAACCATATTTTGGGCCTTATTTGAAAATTCACAGAAAAGATTTATCTAGTACATTTAGTTTAGGCCGTTCTATATATAGGCTTGAAATACTTTTAAGTTAATCAAAAAAAAATGGGCTCATAATCTTCTTTATAAATCTAGGATCAACTGTCGATAATACCACATGTCAAATGTAAATTGCTATTTTCAAATGAAACTGAATAGTGATCTTAAATATTCACTCTCAGAATTAGTAGACTACTGTCCACTTGGTATGGGATAGGAATTTTATGAAATACGATTTGACAAAAACTGAACTTAGCTATTTTATTGATCGATCCAAACAGAAGTCGATAGTGATATCAAGTGGTTGACAACGAAAGTCAAGTAACATAAGTTACAGAAACTCGCATTAAATAGGTGAAAAATAGATAAGAAGGAATGGCACTAATAGTACCATTTATCTTCGAACTACAAGAATAGGTGGTGCAGTTTTAGAATCTGACAATTTACTCTATTAATAATTATACCGGTAGATAAGTCGAAGAGAAGTTTGTGCAAGTTACTCTCCAACACGTGTTTGGAAGAGAGATAATCCCACATCATCAGCGTCTGCAAGAGAGATGTAATGATAACTGATGTGGCAGAATGGATGACATCATCCGATATAGAACTTGCATGTAAACTGAGTGGGAAGTGGTCGAGAACAAGTGAAGTGCGACGTGTATGTTACCTCTTTGTGAGGCTAACGATATCCTTTTAAGAGAAAATAAACAGATCTTATATCCTTCACAAAATGTAACTATCATATTGAGTTTTTTTTCTTATAGTACTCAATATGCTTTGAAAATGTGGTTGAATATATCGATTCATATATATGATTCGGCCGGTTTGATATAATTGAGATATGCGAATAATATAAGAAGGAAAAAAAAACCTCAAAAACAAAGATTGTGAAGGAATGATTTTGAAAAGGGAATTAATTTAAATATAAGGTAAACTGCAGAGAAGAGAGAGACAAGGGACATGCTATTGATTTGGTCCACGCCCCCTCCCCCTTTCTGTCAAAAACATACATCAAAACAGCAATTACAGTTTTGATATAAAGAGTTACCATAATAAGTATAATTAGCTGTTCTTTTAGGAGGTGCATGACCTCATCTTCTTTTCTAGTATTTGCCTCCTTGACGTTTGCTTCTGTTCCAACCTTCCTGTCAGTGTCTAGTAAATTAACAACGTCACATGAGGTCATCTCCTCTACTTAATCTTTATACACGAAAGGGCTAACAACAACAACGGGTATGTTATTATTATTATTTTTAATATTCTTCTTATTTCCCTTTTTTTTTTGCAAGAATCTAATAATATTCATCCATCATCTTATTATTTTACGTATGCTTGCCTTGCCTATATATTAGTGGGGTGGTTAGTGAGAATTTAATTAAAAAAAAAAACAGAAAACACGGCGCTTAATTAAACCCGTGAAACAGCGTTGTTAAGAGGTACGTGTCAAGACATGAGAGGAGGAAGCAAACCCAGCAACGAAAATCAAGATGAGTTGATGATTACTTCGTAGTATAATTGCAATATAAGAAGAAATGGCTTCATAGGTTGCTTAGCCAATAAAGTTCTTTAAGTACTATTATTATATAACTAAGCCACCTTTATGAGTTGTTATGATATTGATGCTCTAAGCAATTGTTAATAGGAAGACTAGGCTTATGAGAATGGGCCCGTATCTAGGCTTTATCAATGAGTCCTCTAATTGCCCAATTATTTTTAAAAAGTATCATCTAATGGGCTCCAATATACAGCTTGTTCAGAGTGTGAAACCCATTCAACACACTGCCTGCATCATCTACTACACAAATGATTTTATTTCATTGCAGGTGGTTGCTAAGAAACTGGAACTGGATGGATGCGAGGCTCTTCTCTAGTTTTCAGTATAGTTATAACTTATAACGAAGCAAGCTCTGAATCTGAGCCTAACCTGTATCCCAATATAGTAGACAGTTAAAGTAGATAAAATAGAATCACTAAAAAGTCTACAGTACAAAGTTAGAGTTAGACAATTCAATAGTAACTTAACAAATTAACTTAAATCTACTCATATATAATATATTCCTAACAAAATATTATATACATATCATTTATGCGATTTTATAAACTATTTTATATTGTCACTATCCTAATAATTTCGATAGAATATATTTTACATCTTATTTTTAATACTAACGATATATCAATATTTGATTTTGCTTAAACTATTTTACCATAAAATAATTTTGATATTTCGTGGTAAAAATAAAAACACAAAACTGAAATATAATATTAAATAAAACAAATTTTTCCAAATATAGTATTAACTAATTTAATTTAATCACATATAATCATATCAAGAATACACATTTCCTAGCAAAATGCCTTTTAATCATTTCAATATTTTTACAAAAAAACTTTTTAATTAAAAAATGAAATCACGAAAATAATGATTGACATGTAATTAATAATCAAACATTTCCTACTGAAAACATAAACACTTAGTGGAGAATCCAGCCAGAAGAGAGTTCGCCTATTCAGCTTCACTCTGATGAGGACGCCACTACTGCTGCTTCCACCAACCTGTCTCGAGGTCAAATAAACGAGCTCGTTGAATCGGTAAGATCTTCATTTTTATTTTTACTATATTTTTATTTCTTTTTCTTTATTACAACTAAAATCATTATGTTTTCTTTTCATGCGGTTCCAAAGAGAAAATGGCGTTTATTCGGTTTGGGTCGTCGATCTTCGTCGGTTGCTTCTTCTTCATCAACACCTTTTGTTGATCCGGCATTTATGGAGCCGCTACAGAACAAGGATGACAGCATATCAGCATTGGAGAGCCAGAACAACACCATTCTTGCTCAGATGGCCGCACAACAAGCCAAAGTGGATGCAGCAGAGAGGTCGAACGCACAAATGATTGAAATGATGATGAGAGTGTTCCCGAACGAGTTTTAGTTTGTTTTTTTTAATAAAACTTTTTCAATGTCTTTTTTTAATTTGTAAAACTTTTAATATTATAATATAATTTCTATTTAAGATTAAATTTTAGTTTTAAAAATAAAATTTAAATACAAAATATATTAAAAATTAATTATTTTTAAAAAAAAATTAGTTTGCAAATTTACCGAGGAAAAAGGTCCCTCGGAAAATTCCGAGGAAAGTGTTCCTCGGAAATTTCTAAGGAAACCATTTCCTCAGAAATTTCCGAGGGAACAACTTCCTCGGAGGTTTCCGAGGAAATAGTTTCTCGGAAATTTTCGAGGTACCTTTTTCCTCGGCAATTTCCGAGGGACACTGTTTCCTTAGAATTTTCCGAGGAGTATTGTCCCTCGGAATTGTCCGAGTAAATTCCGAGGAACTCTCCTACAAAACTTTCCCTCGAAATTTCCTCGAAACGTCTGACGAAATTTCGACAAAATATGTCTTTTCGACGAGGTATTTCCGACGAACTTTTTTGTCGGAATACCGTCAGAATATGCCTATTCCGAAGAAACTCCGACGAAATTTGTCGTCGGAATTACGCTGTTTTCTTGTAGTGTTCCTCCTAACCGAGATATTCTCACGACCATTTTCCTTGGCAAACCCCACAATCCATCTCCGATGTATCCCATGTTATCTTCAAAGTCTCTTTTATAGGAAGCAAACCATCACCGGTTTCATTACAATTCATGCAACTACCTTGAGTATGAATTCAGCATATCTATAAATATTGAATTCAAAGTGGCTTTAAGAAAATCGCATGTTCAAGGAGTCGGAATTCAGAAATTAGATTATTAAAAACTCGACAATAGTCAGAAGAAGAAAGAATGTTTATTTATTATAACTGAACTTATAAAAGTTGTGTAGCGCCCTCGGTCCTGCATAGGACCAGAAAGACATCCTATGGACAAACATAGTCGAGGTTCAGATCAACCATCGACCGAATACTCAATAGGAAGTGTCAAGAGGTCGAGTTGGGAGCTTGGATAAAACAAGGTCCCTTATAGCTCAGAGAGTGTAGTCAGCTCATAGACTTTAGGTAGTTGAGGTTAGATTAGTGTATAGTAGGTCAGCTAGGTGACCATCTCGGTCAGCTAGGTGACCATCTCGGTCAGCTAGGTGACCATCTCGGTCAGCTAGGTGACCATCTCGGTCAGCTAGGTGACCATCTCGGTCAGCTCGACCAGCTTATATGGTTGGGTCGACGGTTATGGTCGGTCTGACCATAATTGCCTGGTGTGGTCGGTAAGGTTGAGAGGTTAGGTGCCTAGGCTAGAGCGGCTTGGTTAGGATTAGTTTCGGTTGAGATTTGGTCTCAACCTAACCTAATATTCTCATATCACTAAATTTTTGTTTTTTTTTATCATTTATTTTTATTTTCTTTGGATGACATAATAAAAATTTCATCAAAGTATAAGGAATCACAAATTTATATAATATTAAAAAGTATATGAGTAATTTAATCAAAAAAATATTATCAGATATAATGGGTTTTTGGATCAATAGTATCAGATCTGGAGTTAATACTGGTTTTTTTTTACCGGGTTATATTAGACTTTTAATTAACGAAATCTTCATTAAATCCAAACAGAATTATTTACAGGGTGTTGAATTATCGGCTCAACCACATGTATAAGTCGTATATGAAAACACTGCTTGAAACTCAAACATTAAAATAACAACTTTTAAATTATTGTTTTCTAATAAAAAAATTCATGCAAATTTTATCAAAATGGTTCGATAAAAATATATATCGCGCTTTCAAAAATAGTAGTAGCTTCTAAATCAAATAGGGATTAAAATAATGGAGACTGATAGAACTATGATACAAATATATGACAAGAGAAACTCATTTCAGTTTAAAATCAACAATTCATATCACCATTACATTTCAATAATGCGAACACATTGTTCTTCCATTTAACATATCTATACTATTAAATCACAAATGTCATCTTTAAATCTATTTCAAAAATACCACATTAAAAAAATGATAAAAACATAAAGACGCAATTGTTAATAGTCAAAATAAAAAATGGTCGTATTTAAATCAGTCTTGAATCAATAAATGAAAAAACAAACATGCAATTTTAACGCGTGAATAAAATCTAGTCAATACAATTAAAACAAAATCATTCCTGATTTTTTTTTCCTTTACTAAAAAATCCAGTTTTTCTAAAATATCCTTACTTTTACAAATGAATTATAATTCTTATTAATAACATTTAAGTCTTTTGGTTTTTGGGCTTAAAAATATATCTAACTACTAGTTTGATTCATGCATCTATGACTCATTAAGAAAACTCATTCCAAAATCATCAATTTTATTTTTCTTAATAGGTCTAGACCCATAGACCCATTGTATGCTTTTAAGCAAAATAAATAAATTATCTACATTAAAACTGTAATAATATTGATTGTATTTAAAATTATATAAAAACATTTATATTAAATCATAATTTTATATAAGTTGAATTCAAACTATTGTTCATAGACAAAAAATTATTAATTTATGTAGAAATTATGTTTAACATTTATAGTTAATTCAGTTTTACTCAATTAAATAATAACTTTAATTCCAAAACTGAAAAATGTAATCTTAACATAACCATTAAAAATTTATAAATTAAAAGTTCATAACATAAATACAATGCATTTAACTTATACGAAAAATAAAATAGTTTATTCAATTTTATGTACTATTAAAAGTAGAGAATGTGACGAATAGAAACACATTTCGTCTTGTCTTTACTCATTAAGACACATTTAACATTGAAGCATTTCGTCTTGTCTTTACTCATTAAGACACATTTAACATTAAAAAAGCAACGAGAGTGTAACTTTGTTAGGGAAAATTGTAATCTACTCTATTAAAATAGAATCCTAAATTTATCTGTCATTGAAAATTATCATTTAACTTTTGGACTGTTTCAAGTTTGTTAGTGTACTACATAATTTATGGTACCATTTAATTAAAAACATATATTTATAATTACCCATATTACTCAACTATTCATCTACATTCATAATCTTTCATATCTTACCTAAATATAACAAATTCAACATAATATGGTAATCATAATATATTATATAAATAAGATAATAAAAATATACTTTCAATTTTAAAAAAGGAAATAAAGATATTTTTAGTTATATATAATTTTAAATATATAAAAAATATACCCACCTTTTAAAGACGGGTCAAAATCTAGTTTTTTAAAAAATACTAGATGGATTAGCCCACATCCATTTGTCTGTGTTTTGTTTGTTAATTTATTGTTTCTAGAAAGAGAGTGACTATATTCATTAAAGATCAAATCTATTAAAAACTAGACCCATTAACATTCATGATAACACAGATTACCATGGGGTCCATTACAGAACCATATAAAAAAATTTAAACTTCAATTTATAAACCTACAAATACAAGTTTATAAATCTAAAATTCATCCATAAGTACAACAATACATAAATTCAGAAGATCAAATAAATAGCATAAGTTCATAGATAAGTTCATAAGACCACATAAGTAGCATAAGTACACAAATAAGTTCATAACTCATAATATATGTAGCATAAGTTACTGTAATAAGAAGCATAGGTATATATAAGTCTAAGCTCCATGAACTCTCCACTTGATCACCTAAACTCCTTCCTTATCTTCTTCTCTAACTTCCACCATAATAACATGATTTAAAGATAATTGTGACATAAACATTTATATTTATTGTTGATTTATATTTGTAGTAAATTTTTTAGAATATGGTAATAGCTCATAGATCTTTATTAATATAATAGTAAATAATATAATAGTAAAAATATAATATAATAATTTTTACAATTTTTTTGAAATATTATACAATTCTATCTTTGGTAATTATATATTATAGCTAAAACAATTCTTCAAAGTTTTATGCAGTGTTTTTTAGGATTTTTAATTTCCATACCATTAATTTCTTTTTAATATTTACAAATTTTAATAATATTATTTAGTTTTACTTTTTGATTATTATATACCTAACAAAATTTTCTCTTAATTTTATATAATTTGATATAATACATATATTTTTTTTTAAAAAAGAAAAAAATATTTCCAAATCATAGTTTTTAATCTATTCATATATGTTATTAAAACAAATTTAAATATAAATATTTATATTATCTTAATTTTTAAATATAATTAATAAAAATAAAAATTAAATATTTTAAGTAAATGATAAAATCTAATAATTAACAAAAATGTATTTTCAAATCTAATTAAACATGGCGTATGAAAAACACCTAGTTATAAATATATATATATATATATATATATATCGACAATATACAAAGTAACATAGGAAGATTTGAATAATTAAATTGATTGTAAAAAATCTACAAAAAAAATACGATAGTTGTAATCGAACTTTGCATTCTACTCATTCTTGATTATTTCTAAATCTAGACTAAAAATATTAAAACATATTCAAGACCAATAATTAGTCATATATGTAAATTAATTATTTATGTATACATAGAATTGTGATATTGAAATATTAAAAAGTTATTCACTTGACTTAATTTTTAAATATCGATACAAGTATATATGTTACTGTATTTTATTTGTTAACAAAAATATTATACATATTCAACATATATATATATGTATATATATTTAGTTATTTATGTATCCATAAACTGTACTATTCATATACACAAATATCAGTTGATTTCTTAATATCGATACAAATCTATTTGAAGCCTATATTTTAACTTTTTTTATTAAAAGGCATCAAAGCATATTCAACATTAGTTTTTTTGAGAAATTATCAAAAACACCACATTCCTAATATCATTTTTCATTTTTACCTTAATCACTTTTACTTTTATTTTCAAAGAGAGAAAAACACATTTATAACCCTTAGGTTAATTAATTAATTTAAGAATTAGAGTTTAGAGTTGAGGGTGAGGTAGAGAAAAACACATTTATAACTCTTGGTTTAATTAATTTAAGACTTATGGTTTAGAGTTGAGGGTGGGGTATGATTTAGAAATGTAAAATTTAGGATTTTAATTAATTTTTTAAAAAATTGCCTCTTAAAAAATAGTATTTTTGAAATGTCTCTTTAGTGAAGGTAAAGATAAATAATGATACTAATAATGTAGGAAATATGAAAATTTCTATTTTTTAGCAAAAACATTAGTTATTATTAATAATATACTATTAAAATACAAAAAAACTCACTTGGCTTAATTTCTAAATACTGATTAATCTATCTACTGACTATGTGTGTTTAGTTTTACCAAAAACATCGAACATATTAACATCAATTATTAGCAGTGGATGTAATTAAGTTATATAGGTATACCTATACTGTACTAATTAAATACAAAAATACTCCTTGACACAGTTCAAAATATTGATACTCCTTTACCGAAAGTATCAAACATATTCAACATTAATTAATAACGGTAAGATTTACGTTTAGTTTTACTTATACGTACACTGTATTATACATTTATACAAATACAAACGTTATTCACATTTGGTTTTACTTGTACGTACACTGTATTATTCAAATACAAACATTATTCACTTGCATTTGTCAAAAAAAAAAACATTATTCACTTGCATTTGTCAAAAAAAACATTATTCCCTTGGATTAATTTTTAAATATTGATACAAAATCCATACGCTGACAATATCTTAATGTGTTATCCAAAACCTCGACACCTATTCAACATCAATTATCAGCGATAAATTTTATTCACATATACATAGAATGTATTATTTGAATACAAAAATATTCAGGTTCTTTAGTTTTAAAATTGATAAACTCAAGCATTTGATGGCAATAAAGAGAATCATACAAAAAATAATATAAATATTATTTGAAATAAGATATGAAAAGCAAAGAAAGAGATATATGCAAAAGATATGTGAATATAGGATATATATATATAAGTCGTAGAAAGAGATCGAGGTGGCTAGGGTTTCAGAAAAAAAGAAGGCCGAATAACTTAGTCGTCAAACATCAAATTATGGATAGATCTATACGTGTTGATCAAGCAACATGTGTGTCGACTTGGATCAGTAGTGTAATTAGAAATTAATCAGTCAAGATACACGATTGTGTGTAATTATGTAAATCTGACCAGATCTCAGTGTTCAAATGATTTCTGATGAAAAAGCATTTTGAAGTAAACTATTTATGTTAAGTCCACGTTCTAGATTTTTCAATTGGTATCAGAGCAGATCAACATCTGTAATTCTAGTTATTGAAGACAAGTTGGAATCTTGGAAAGAACATGGAAAAATCAGAAATAGTTCAAGAAGAAATCAACTATCAGGAACTCTTCGACAAACTGTCAAAGTTAACAAAGGAAAACCTCATGCTTTTGAAGGATAGAGCAGTACTCAAAGCACAAGTAAATGCACTAAAGATGGAAAGCTCGACAACCACAACATCCGTTGATTCTGACAGTAATCGACAAGGAAGAATCCAAAGTTTTTTGACAGAGAAAGTGACTACATGCAGAAATAAGGCTTGGTCACACCAGAAGAAACACAAGATCAAGGAAATGCCAGGTGTGTGGTAGTTCAAGACATCAAAAGAATACATGTGTACTTCTGTCCAAAAGGATTCATCAAGCTTGGAAGAATGGGAAATGTTTCATGAAAAGACATGAGTACGGAAAAGCTTGGGTAGCAAAGAATGAAATCTATTGTGTCCATAAGAAGGTGTTTGTGAACACCATGAACGAAGATCAAAAGGAAACTGCCAATGTAGAGTACATGACAAATGAAGGGGATAAATCAGAGGATTGATATTTTGACAGTGGATGCTCCAGACACATGACTGGAGATCGGGATCTACTCACTAAAGTGGTCCCTACCAAGAATAGAAAATTAACCTTTGGAGATGGTAATCAAGGGAGATTCCAAGGGGTTGGTCACACAGAGAACTCCGAACAACCCAAATTACTGAACGTATATTTAGTTGAGGGAAAGCCAACTTGATCCACATAAGTCAATTGTGTAATGAAGGAATGACTATGACGTTTACAAGGGTAGATTACAAAGCCTTGGATAAAGAAGGAAATGTAAAGTTACAAGGAATTCGTTCAGGAAATAATTGCTACATGTGGAATGCTTCTAACATATGTATGATCACCACTAAGTCTCAAATTGATATATGGCACAGGAAGCTGGGACACATGAGTACCCATGGTCTTAGCCGTTTGGTAAACAGTGGAGTCGTTCTACGAGTGCCCAAGTTGGAGACATCAACTGAACTTTTCTGTGATGCATGTTGCAAAAGGAAACATGTGAAGGTTCAACATAAGCAGTGCTTAGACATTAGGACTACGAAGATTCTTGAGTTGGTTCACATGGATCTTGTGGGACCAGTTCATACCGAAAGCATCATGGGGAAGAAGTATATTTTTGTCCTCATTGACGATTTTTCTAGGTACACATGGGTGATGTTTCTTAGAGAGAAGTCAGATGCTCTAAACAGTTTCTGAAAATACTAGCTCTTCAGTTGAAGTCAGAAAAGGGTGGGATCATACAAATCATAAGTGATCATGGAGGAGAATTTCAAAATGATGCATTTGAGATATTTTGTCATGAACAAGGCATCAGACACCGGTACTCAGCTCCACACACAGCTCAACAAAATGGTGTTTTTGAAAGGAAGAATCGAACGCTTCAAGAAATGGCCAGAGTGATGATTTATGGTAACAATGTACCGAGAAAACTATGGGCTGAAGCGGTTAACACAATATGCTACATTACTAATCGAGTATACCTGAGACCCGGAACCAAGAAAACACCATACGAGATATGGAAAGAAAAACTTTTGAACTTAAGTTACTTTCATGTCTTTGGGTGCATATGCTACATTCTAAAGAGCATCTTGGGAAGTTTGACTCAAGAAGTGATGAGGGGAAATTTCTCGGTTACTCAACAAACAACATGGCATATCGAGTGTTCAATCAGAGAACTTCCCACCTAGGATACGTAATCAATGTAGTGTTCGATGATCATCAAAGCATAATACTAGAACCAGTATAGATCCATAAATGTGATGACCACACGTCAAATGAAAGACTCAGGGAAAGTCATGAGAGTGACAATGAGAAATCGAATAAGGATGAGGAAACCAAGGAAGAGGCAGCACAAACTCAGGTTCATCGAAACAGTATAGATGATGTTATTGGTGAAGTTAATGAAGGAAGAAGAACTCGGAAAAAACAAATTGACTTTAAATCCATGGTTAAACTTGCATGCTTCGTATCGTCCTTTGAACCGAAGAATGTCGATCAAGATCTTGTAGACGAATATTGGACCAAATCCATGCATGAAGAGCTCAAACAATTTGCTAGACTGGATGTCTGGGATTTAGTTCCAAAACCTGAGGGAGTCAACATAGTGGGAACCAAGTGGATCTACAAGAACAAGATAGATGAAGAAGAGAATGTTGTGCACAATAAGTCTCGGCTCGTAGCTCAGAGATATTCTCAAATAGAAGGAATTGACTTTGCTATGGTTGCTCGACTAGAATCTATCAGGCTTTTGTTCATGATTGCATGCAAACTAAGAACAAAACTGTATCATTGGGATGTGAAAGTGCGTTTCTGAATGGAGTATTACCAGAAGAAGTGTATGTAGCCCAACCAAAAGGGTTTGAGGACCCCAAACATCTGAACTATGTGGACAAACTCAAAAGGGCCTTGTATGGACTGACGCAAGCACCCATAGCCTGGTACGAACGGTTGAATCGGTTTTTGCTGAAAGCTGGTTTCTGACGAGGAAGTGTGGACAAAACCTTATTGATATTGTGTCAGGAGTCACACATCTTGATAGTACAGATATATGTTGATGATATCATCTTTGGAGCAACCAGACATAGCTTAATTGATAGTTTCGTCAAAACGATGACACAAGAGTTTGAAATGAGCATTGTTGGGGAACTTAACTACTTTCTAGGTCTCCAAGCTCGACAAACCGAAAGTGGCATCTTTTTGTCTCAAAGCACATACGCACATAATCTTGTGAAAAAATTGATATGGAAACTATTAAGACTGCAAGGACACCTATGAGTACAACAACCAAACTAATCAGAGATGAAGAAAAAGTTAAAGTTGATGAAAAACTCTACAGAGCCATGATCGGGAGCTTGTTGTACCTCACAGCGAGCATGCCTTATCTATTTCTGAGTGTAGGTTTGTGTGCAAGATATCAGGCCAATCCAAAAGTATCACACTCAAGCGGTTAAGCGTATTATTAAATATGTGAGAGACACACTGAACTATGGTATGAATTATTCGACTGAGACTAAGACTAATCTTTCTGTTTTTTTTGATGCAGATTGGGCAAGCTGTCTTGATGATCGGAAAAGTACCTCATAAGGATGTTTCTTTCTGGGTAACAACGTCGTCTCTTGGAATAGTAAGAAATAAAATTGTGTCTCTTTATCCACTGCAGAAGCAGAATGCATAGCCTTAGGGAGCTGCTACACACAACTTCTCTAGATGCGACACATGCTCAAGGATTATGGTATTGATACTCAATCCTTTCTCGTGCACTGTGACATACCTAGATGATATCCACTTGATACTTGGACTAAAACCTTCTCGTTCTCTAGCTCTGGATGGATATATTTGGAATTATACAAAATCAGGAGTGTATACAGTTAAATCTGGCTATGACCTCCTCCGATCGACCAAACTAAGTCTTAAACATGAATTAGTTTTGGAACCGAGTATCACGAGTCTTCAGAGCCATGTGTGGAAGTTAAAATCCCAAGTAAGATGAAATACTTCTTGTGGCAGGCTATCTCGGGCTGTGTGGCGACGGCAGAGAGGCTCACTTATAGACACCTGGGCACCAATAGGAGTTGTCCTAGATGTGCTGGCCCAGTGGAGTCAATTAACCATCTTCTTTTTGAATGCCCCCAGCATTACAAGTCTGGACCTTATCGGACTATCCGTCCCTTCCGGGTTACTTCCCGAGTACATCTACATACCAAAAAATGAGTTTTCTGTTTTGGAAGAGAAAAGATGTGGCTCCATTGAGACCACAATTTGACACCTTCCCATAGATCTGTTGGTACATTTGGAAGGCGAGGAACGACAAACTATTTAATGGGAAAGTCGTATCCCCGATTGACACTCTTCAACTAACGATAAAGGAAGTAAATGAGGATCATGTGGACCCTCTTTCTAGAGATGTTGAGACAATGCCCCCTTGGATTCCTCGAATCCCTACTTGCCAAATTGATGCTTCATAGATCGATAATAGTAATGTTAGTGGCCTAGGGTGGAGTCTTAAGGATGAAATGGGTTCTGAATTTTTTTTGGATTACGGGCGTGCGATAGGAGCCTCTCAGCCTTACATGCGGAGATGGAAGGTTTACTCTGGGCAGCTTCATGCAAGAGAGACAAGAGGATAACCTCAATCCGGTTCGAGACAGATTGTTCAGATTTATTGGATATGACTACGAATCCGATAGACTGGCCATCTTTTGCGTCGAAAATTTAGTTATTCCAAAGACTACAAGAGGATTTCGAGAACGTAAGCCTGATTCATATCCCTCGGAGTAGGAATGGTCGGGCAGACTCATTAGCAAAGGAAGCGAGGACCAGAGGATATATCTTTTCCCTTATAGATCAGACACAGATAGATGGAGGTGCTCTTCGGAGAGTAGGCTCGTCTAATCAACACTTGATCTAGTTTAAATGGGTAGCTGACAAAAAGACATATCCAAAAATCTTGTTCAGCACTCTAGAACTAAGCACATTGACATTAGACATCACTTTGTTAGAGAACTAGTAGAGGAGAAACTTGCAATCATTGAACACGTGCATGCCATCCGAAAAACAACTAGCTGATATATTTACTAAACCCTTGGATCTCAACACCTTTCTGCATCTGCGAAAGCTGTTGGAAATCTGTGAACTCTGATAAGCTAATCTTCTCTGATGATCATCCCCCTCCATGAGTAAATCCCACTGGTAGTCACTGGACTAAGTCACGAAATTAATGTCATCCTATGCGATCATGTTGAGTCACCCATCCCGCTCAGAATGGTCCACAACTGCGTCAGAACTCGCTGTTGCCACAGTGTGAATATGACTGTAGTCAATGTGGGAACTGAAGAAATAATCATTGATTGATTAACATCACTATCATTCGTGTTACCTGTCTATCCTCGGACTATGAAGGTAGAGTGTTTAGAAAGTTATGAAGAAGTTTAGTAAAAGTTCTAGAGCCAAACAATTTGAAAAAAATGGAAGAAAAATCCATCTTAGGAGTATGACATAAAAAAGGGGGGGTGAATGCATCTCAGTTGAGAAACACAGCACCAAAGTTACAGAAAAAGAGAGTGTCATACTCCAACAAATGCTCTAGAACTGCTGGACTTCCTCCTATGACTGGATAACATCTTAATCAGGTTGAACTACATCCTTCAGGGTGATTAAACTTGGGTTCACAGAAAGGAGGCTTTGATGGGTCTGCCCCTGAATGCACCTCAACTGAGGAATGCAGTGGCTAAGTGACACTGGTTGATTGACTGACTAAGTGGCGGTATAAAGTCTGGGAGATTAAATGATTCAATCAAATAGAATGTTAGCTTAAAGAGTTAGGGTAGTTTGTTTTCAAAGCTGTTAGTGTCGTGGTTTGTAAGGTATCGAGGATGTTTGGTTTTGCAATGGGTCACTCACTAGTTCTCTTAAAAAGGCCCTAATAGTCTATGAGTGTTGGGCTGAATAAGGACGGTTTGGGCTTGATTCACTAAATGTGTCATTGCGAAAGAGAATGGGCTGCAGTTAATTGCGTGTCTCGAACTGCGAAAAAGTCGGGTGTGTCTACCACGCCACTATTTTATATAAATACCCTGACATGACCCTTGAGTAAATGTACTCTCCCTCCTAGCCTTTTCAGTTTCCTTTCCAAAAACTCTTGCTCGTCTCTCTCTCTCTTTGTTTTTCTCTCTCGAATCGAACTATTGCATCTTTCTAATTTCTCTTCAATTTCTATCCATGGCTGGGATCAGAGGATGTATCTACGACAGTTCCATACCCTTTCCATACTTATCCTTCGAGTAGCGACTCGAGGTGCATCGGGACGTGTTTTTTGTAGGTTCTCTAGTGGGCCATACGCTCGCCGGTTTGTGAACCCAAACTCTGAGAGTACTTACCGCGACCTTTGTCTCCACGGTTTCATAGCTCAAGGTAAATTAGAGCCTCGTGACCCGGATGTAAGT
The DNA here is from genome assembly GCA_905132765.1 of Moricandia arvensis. NCBI lineage: Eukaryota > Viridiplantae > Streptophyta > Magnoliopsida > Brassicales > Brassicaceae > Moricandia > Moricandia arvensis. The sequence goes on from CAJHQP010001100.1 coordinate 44,195, forward strand.
GAAGCCCTTAGGTTGATCGATAGGGTTGAGTGGACTTACATTGTGTTGCATGTGCGACCCTTTTGTGCCAGGGTAGTTAGAGAATGCTTAGCGAACCTCCGTTACTCTCCTGATAGAGTGATAGTTAGAGGTACCCAGTTTGCCTTTGATCCAACTGTGATAAACCAACTGTTTGCAACCCCTCATGTCCATCAATCCTTCAATTAGGAAGGCGGGGATCTGAACCTTGCCATCAGCTCCTTCACTGGATATCAATGCTCCGGTTGGACAAGCTTCAAGCTCTCCTCTCTCATTCCTCCGTATCAGATTCTCTATCGTCTGTGCGAACTCAGTTGGCTTCCAGGTCATGACACTGACGTCTTCATCAAGACGCGTCTTCGCTTGCTGTGGGCTCTGGTTCAGAGACGGGAAATCAACTTTGGGACCCTGATGTCTGATCAGGTGATGGATCTCACCCGAGAGATGAGTCCATAAGGGAAGTTGGGCCTTCTCAACTTCATCTTATCAAGTATTGGAGTTGCAGAAGGAGATTCCACGAATTCCCGGAGATAACGAGCTGATCGGCACCCCTGAAACTATCAGGAATATCATTGGGGAGGTCCGAGGACCAAGGAGAGGTCGGGTTTGCGGTGTATGAGCTTGATGTGTTTGTCTGCCTACTCACTCATTCAGGGGAAGATGCGAAGTTGCTAGAGTGAAGAAGTAGTTGCTTTTGATTCTTCTCTCTTGTTTTTAGACTCTATCTTTTGTTCAAACTCAACTTGTTACGGTTTAAGATATTTTTCACTTATGTTGTCTTTGATCGTAATGTGGCTAATTCTTGATTATTCTGAAGTGCAATGTGCTGCAGTTGGTATGTGTATTTTTGGTTGTTGCAGGATAATAATAGAGTGATAGATGCAGACATACAGGGGGAGATTGTAAGCTTAAGCATTTGATGGCAATGAAGAGAATCATACAAAGAAGGATATCTAGTGAAGATATAATTCAAGATACTATATGGAAAGTAAGGAAAGAAGATATACGCAAAAGATATATGAAGATGAGATATATACGTCGTGGAATGAGATCGAGGTGGCTAGGGTTTCAGAGAAAAAAACATCGAATAGCTTAGTCGTCAAACATCAAGTTAGAGATAGATCTATACGTGCTAATCAAGCAACATGTGTGTTGACTTGGATCAGTAGTATAATTAAAAATTGGTCAATCAGAATATACGGTTATATATAATCTTACAAATCTGATTGAACCAAAGATAGATATTCAAATGATTTCTAATGAAAATGCATTTTGAAGTAAATTATTTATGTTGCCTTCTAGTTTTTTTCAGGTTTTACTTGTACGTACAGTGTATTATTCACATAAAAACATTATTCACTTTGGTTAATTTTTAAATATTGATAAAAAATATATACACTAACAATATCTTAATGTTTTACCGGAAACATCAACACCTATTCAACATCAATTATCAGCGATAAATTTTATTCACATATACACAAAATGTATTATTTGAATACAAAAATATTCAAGTGCTTGAGTTTTAAAAAATGACACAACTCTATAGGCTGACTATATATTATTTTTTTACTAAATATGTCAAATCATATCAACATCAATGTGTATAGATAAATTTAAATTTGCTCATTTTGGTATACATAGATTGTACTATTCAAATACAAAATATACTTATTGAATTATTTTCAAATCTCCCTACAAGTATATTGGATGACAATATAAGTTGTATTTTTTTACCAAAAGAACATCAAAACATAGTCAACATCAATTATCAGCGATATATTTTTTTAAAAGATCAATAAACAATTAAACATAGATGGTACTATTCAAATACCAAAATTATTCACTTGGCTTATTTCTAAACATCAATATAAATCTGTAAGGTGACTATATTTAAGTTTTTACCAAAAAAAACAGCGAAATATATTCAACATAACAATTGGCTGTACTATTCACTTGACTTAATTTCTAAATCTCAATACAAATCTATTCAGTTGACTATATTTTAAGTTTTTACCAAATTAACATCAAAACATATTTAACATCAGTATTAGTCATAGATTCAAAATTAACTATTTACTAAACATAAAATAATTCAAATACCAAAAATATTCGCTTCACTTAAATTTCTACATATCTGTACAAATCTATCCTTTTTTTAAACATATGTACAAATCTATCCGCTGACTACATTTTAAGTTTTTACCAAAAAAACTTAAGTATATTGAACATCTTAAATAAAAAAGAAAGAATATGTACAAACGAACAAGGTAATTGGTAGACTATTGTAAAAATGTGTATAAATATTAGCCCTTAATTCCTTGTAGGAAGAAAATACTGCACTGCTTTCCCTCAAATTAAATCTTAAACCAAAAAAGATGTCGACCAATGATAATTCAACGTATTCGCAATTTCAACTGGTTCCCGCATATGGCTCTTCTTTAGACAGCAAGAGCGACGGTGATTCCTCTGGTACGGCTACTTACCTGGATCTCATCGTGAACTCTGATATTTTCTGGGATAAGCTTCGTGATTTGCTCCAAGGTTCTGGCAAAATTGTCAAGTGAGTTTTGCATAAACCTTTCTTCTTTTGTTGTTGTTGTTGTGTTCTTTAATGGTTCCATGACTGTTTTTTTTTGTACATTGATTTGTAAAAGGATTCCTAATGTGGGTGGAGAAAGTCTGGATCTTCATCAGCTTTTCGTCGAGGTCACAAATCGAGGTGGTATTGAAAAGGTATATCTATGTTAGTGCATACATTTAACATGAAGTTCTTTAAGTATAAAATACCTAATGCAGTTCTGTCTTTTTTATTTATTTATTTATTAGGTCATCAAGGATCGTAAGTGCAAAGAGGTGATAGGGACATTTAACCTAAAGACAGAAGTGAAAAATGCAGCATATGTTTTAAGGAAGACTTATCTGAAAATGCTCTTTGAGTTGGAGCATGTGTATTTCTTCAAAGAGCCAATGTCTTCCTTCTGGGCAAGAGGTCTTGAGACATTATCACCCATTCATTTTTTTTTTTCTTTATCTAATTCATTCTACAGGGAGATCAGATATTAATAACACAACCTCTTCTCCCCTTTTCTCAGAAGAAGCATTGAAGCAACTTGTCGACGAATCTGCAAATCATGACATAGGTACTCAAATACTCGTTAAGCGCCTTCCCGTTTCTTGATTTATGTTCCTTTTTTGAGATTTGCATTCTAAAACTTTGAAGCCTTCCAGACCTGCAGCCTGGCACTTTGCTTAAGGGGTTCATCGATGGGAAGTTCGAAAACGGGTATTTTGTAACCATGAAGACGGGATCACATGAGCTCAAAGGAAGGGTTTACCGAAATCCCGAGAAAAAAACAAACCTATCTCAGGTTGATCATTACCTTCCTAAAAGTTTCACAGAAACGGTTATAACTTATTCTTTTGCGTGCAGTACCGGAGGCTTGAACCTGAGTACGCTGGACAAGAACCATTTCTCAAAGAAGAAAGTGCGCAATTGTGGAACACTCTCTCTGAATCTGGTAGAAAGGTAACTCACAGACCAAACAAAAATGCATGTCTCTTTCTAAGCTGAGTTTATATGGAATGAGACTGAATGCATTTGTTTTAAAATAATTTCTCAACAGGTTTATCTAGATAAGGGGCATGAGAATGTGGAGAGGTTCAACACAGAGATGCCTGACTACACATCTTTCATTAATTCTTCGAGGGCTGAAAGTGTAGCTGCTGTTGATGCAGCCACTGCAGAGGCCAACGGTGACGCGGCTGAAGCTGGGACTGAGTCTGATGCTGAAAAGAGTCACTAGTGTATTCTCTCCTTGTTCTTTTTGTCTTCCTGTTTGAAACTTCATCTCTCTCTGGTTTGTATTTCTTTTCCAGAACTTTTAATTTAATAATAATAGTTTTCATTGATTTGGATCCGGAATCTTGGCAATCTTTACATAACACAATGAATTGTTTTTCTTTCTTATACAGTTTATGCAGTACACCATTTTATAAAATATATTTTAATCATTTTTCTCCTTGAATACTATTTTGTGACAAAAAAAAATTCAAAAAAAATTAGAGTATTTCTCAGCAAAATATAACATAGCTCATAAATCATTGGATAAACCAGCAAGTGACAAGAACTTAAGGATAAATCAAGAGAAGCAGACATCATATATTTTAGCCATTGATTATAATCCCACTGGTTCATAAAAAGAGTCATTTTAGCATTTTAATTTGGTTTCACAAAAACTTTCACTTTATATTTTCAATGTAATTTTGTAAATATTATTTCAGTTTTAACCTCATTAATCTAATGTATTAATTAGAAAGAGAAATTTTGTTAATGTATTAATGATTGATAAAAATGACTTTTTACTATTTTTTTAATTTGTGTGAAAATATTTAAAGTGACACTTGTTATGAAACATATGGAGTATTATTTAAAATATTGCATTTGATATTGTATTTGTGCTATTTACATTTGATATCGCTTGAATAAACTAGTGGTGTGTCTGCGTTTCGTGCGGGTTGTTTGATATTTGTGTTATTTACATGTGTATTTCGTTTTTTTTTCGTGTTTCTTAAGAAATATATTTGATGTTGGTGTGGAAGCGACAATATTGTTTTAGTGTGATCTGATTTCTTCGAGTAAATAGTAAAACTTTTATTTAGTGGACATGTTTTTGGTTCACAGTTGACCTATTGTGTTTACTAATCTATTGTACAAATGTACAATTTACAAAATATATATATGTTTCAGTAAGATGAGACTGCAAATAGATATTGTGAAAGAGGAAAGTTTTTATTTGTGTTCAACATAAGCTCTGATAATAATTGTTACTGGTAGAGTACATAACATTTATTGGGAACTGAAGTATTAGGTTAAGCTTATAAAGTAATTAACAACATATCAAATAAAGTAAACGTACTTAGTCATTTGTTTATAGAGATAGCCTTGTTAACATTGCTTGGATGGCAAAATATTGTAGCTTTCGTTGCTTTTAAAGCTGATAAGTAGAGGTAAAGTACTCGAGCTTAGTTTGTTTGGTATAAGTTAAGGAAGTAAATTAATGAATGGGCAAATGTGTTTGATGAGATACTTTCTTCTTTTATCAAACGGTTTGATTAAAATCCATAATAATTCTCATAACCTATGTGAGTAGTGGCAAAAAACATGAATGCAAACTTTATATTTATTAACTGTATTTTCTAAAGTTGGTCTTGGAGATCATGCAACTTGAAATCTGAGAGTCTACACTAAAAAAAACATAAACGAACACAATCAAATGTAAATTACCAATGTATATGGTACTTTAAGAGCATTAAGGATGCTAAGGAATGGGCTCTTGCTCAATCTAATTGTGAGGTGAGTATACCTCGGACTGCAAGTCCACTGCAACACCATCAACGATCTCCCTGCCCCCCTCCAGTGATGCAGCCGGGATTCTTGTAGTGAAGGTGGATGCAGCTTGAGATTCTTCTTCGGGCTGGTGTGGCATTGGAGGTGTTTTCGCAGGAGATGTCCTGGTGCTTCCTTCACTAATCTCTGACTCCCAAAGTCATGTTTCATCAGCTCTCATGGCGGAAGCAATTGCTTTTCATCGTGCGGTGTCTACCGCGGTGTGGTCAAATGTCTGATCCCTAGTGGTTCTCTCTGATTCTCTATCCCTAATCAAGTTTTTGAAGACAGGAGGTTATCAACCTGAACTGTTCGATATCATGTTTGATATCTATCATTTTATTTTTCTCTTTGATGTAATCTCCTTTAAGTTCATTTCTAGGATTTTTAATTCTGAGGCAGACTTGGTGGCAAAGTGTGCTCTCTCTTTGTCTGTAAGGAACTCCTTTTTGAGAGCCTAATCTTGCCCCTGCAATGAAATCTTTGTTTGCCCAAAAAAAAAAAACTTGGCCAAATAAAATGAGTTCATGAACTGAATCTGATATATATATCGAATCATACTTATTTTATAGTATTTATAGTTATGGATTTTACCGAACTGAATCTTACCCCGAACGAATATCCGAAATTACCCAAAATTTTCAAAATCCAAAAAATAACTCACACTAATCTTGATCTCAATCTCAAATAAAATATTCAAAGTACTCTAAAGCACAATTGAATACCTAAAATATACTCAAATATTTAGTTTAACATATATTTTATATATTTTCAATATTATTTTATGTTTATATTTTTTCTTATTAATGATTATTTATGAAGTGGGATAGTGTAACGCCCCGACCGCCCACGGCTAATGTGCCATCCACGCCCATTCTCTCGGCCCGTGAGCCCCATCCCGTTCCAACGGTCGTGCGTTAATTTTTCCAAGGCTCGAAATCATTGTTTACTGACCCTGCAATCACTACTCGACTTTTTCCCGTGTTTTTGGCCTCACTCGCACGGTGTCACGAATCTCTTTCCGATAGGTCACCCATCCTTTCACTACTCCAGGCCAAACATGCTTAACCATGGAGTTCTAAACGAATGTGTGACGGAAAAGGTAAGTCAACTTTGGTGACATAGGTAGTCAAATCAATTCTCTTAAGCCTTTCCACATATCACAACTCGGTATGTTACAATTCACCCCCTCTCAAAGAACGCAACGTCCTCGTTGCGCCCCACGACAGGTCTCAAGACGCCTCTCGGGTCAGAACCGAGATGGCTAACCAGCTCTGATACCACTTGTAACGTCCCGACCGCCCACAGCTAATGGGATACCCACACCCGCTCTCTCGGACCGTGAGCCCCATCCCGTTCCAACGGTCGTGCGTTAATTTTTTCAAGGCTCGAAATCATTATTAACTGACCCTGCAATCACCACTCGACCTTTTCCCGTGTTTTTGGCCTCACTCGCACGGTATCGTGAATCACTTCCGGATAGGTCACCCATCCTTTCATTACTCTAGGCCAAGCACGCTTAACCCTGGAGTTCTAAACGGATGTGTGACGGAAAAGGTAAGTCAACTTTGGTGACATAGGTAACCAAATCAATTCTCTTAAGCCTTTCCACATATCACAACTAGTGATGTGTCTGCGCTTCGTACGGGCTGTTTGATATTTGTGTTATTTACATGTGTATTTCGTTTTTTATTTATTTCGTGTTTCTTAAGAAATGTATTTGATGTTGGTGTGGAAGCGACGATATTGTTTTATTGTGATATGATTTCTTCAGGTAAATAGTAAAAACTTTATTTATCGTACATGTTTTTGGTTCACAGTTGACCTATTGTGTTTACTAATCTATTGTACAAATGTACAGTTTACAAAGTATATATGTTTCAGTAAGATGAGACTGCAAATAGATATTGTGAAAGAGGAAAGTTTTTGATTTGTGTTCAACATAAGCTCTGATAATAATTGTTACTGGTGGAGTACATAAATTTTATTGGGAACTGAAGTATTAGGTTAAGCTTATAAAGTAATTAACAACATATCAAATAAAGTAAACGTACTTAGTCATTTGTTTTTAGAGGTAGCCTTGTTTGCAGCACTTGTTAACATTGTTTGGATGGCAAAATATTGTAGCTTTTGTTGCTTTTAAAGCTGATAAGTAGAAGTAAAGTACTCGAACTTAGTTTGTTTGGTATGAGTTAAGGAAGTAAATTAATGAATGGGCAAATGTGTTTGATGAGATTACTCTCTTCTTTTATCAAACGGTTTGATTAAAATCCATAATAATTCTCATAACCTAAAATACGCTATGTGAGTAGTGGCATAAAAGATGGATCAAACTTTATATTTATTGACTATGTTTTCTAAAGTTGGTCTTGGAAATCATGCAACTTGAAATCTGAGAGTCTGCACTAAAAAAAAACATAAACGAACGCAATCAAATGTAAATTACAATGTATATGGTTAGACACTTTAACCGAGTTCGAAAGCCTGAATAAAACTTGACCACATAAAATGAGTTCATGAGCTAATTCTGATATATACATACATATATATATATATATATATAACATATTTATTTTATAGTATCTATAATTATGGATTTTACCCGAACTGAATCCAACCCCGAACGAATATCCGAAATTATCCAAAATTTTTAAAATCCAAAAAATAACTTAAATTAAATTCGATCTCAATCTTGAATAAAATATTCAAAATACCCTAAAGTATAATTGAATACCTAAAATATACTCAAATATTTAGTTTAACATATATTTTTATATTATTTAATATTTATATTTTATGTTTATATTTTTTTCTTATTAATGAAGCGGGATAGGTTCAATTGGAAGGTTAAAGTGCTCCCCAACATATCTTGTAAACACTGTGGAAGTTCCCATTCCTGTGACTTTTGGGTACCGGCGTCTTTGATTCGCATCAGAATACATAATTTCTCAAAAATAAGCAATGTATAAAAGTGTAAGTCGTAAACAAATATGTATCAGATACGGCTTCACCTGCTCAGGTTTGTCCTTTGGTATAAAATCACTCCATTGAAATACTCTGAGAATTCAAAAGAGTGAACCATGAAAAAAAAAAGTAAAGTATGTTGGCAAGACAATATACTAAGCTTCTTGAAAAGTTTTCGAATCAGACTAATAAAATTTTCTAATATTTTAACCAGTAACAAAACAATATTTTACTCAACATCTTATAAAGTTAGTTTTCTCACATGTGCAACTATATTGTCACTTACTACCAAATACCAAAGCTGCTAAAGTAAAACAGCAGCACAACTGTGATTCTGCAACAATTAAACAATTGATGTAGTAGGAAATCCATTAAGACCTCAATCGACAATGTCAATAGACCCGATATCTCTAGGCCTATTATGTGACGCTAATAAACTAATTTGAGAATACAATATGTTAAGTAGCTTCAAAAGTAATTACCTTCAAAAGTGCAGACATGGACAGTAGCTCCTCCTAGCTAACTCACCTGCTCATGGAGTTAAGAACAAACTTTCACTTCTTCAAAAACACGGGTTATCAATTTGAAAGTATTTGAAATCTAAAGCCGTGTCTGCAGCTGAATTAAACTTATGAAGCAATTTACCTTGGCATCAAGAAGGAGCATATCTATGGCCATCAACTGATCTCTGGAGTATGTTCTGAACGACATCTTTGCAGCGGCCGGCCTTCAAGTCAGAGAAGTGAATTTGTGAATCATTATGGGAAAGCTTGTGTAAGAGTTTCAGAGATATTCAAACGGCGAAAAGTAGAGGAACATGAGGAAAATCAGAAGGTGTATATATACTTACTATGAATAAAAAGGTAAGGAACATCAAAAGGGGCACATACTTTCCATGCCTGAGCTTTGAGTTTCGTGAAACTTGGTTCTAAGACCTCAGAGTGACCCCTCTGCCGAAGGATGTTCCATGCAACCTAGTTAACGATAAGATTTACATTTAGATTTACTTATACGTACACTGTATTATAGAAATACAAACATTATTCACATTTAGTTTTACTTCTACGTACACTGTATTATTCAAATACAAACATTATTCACTTGGGTTAAGCAAAAAAAAAAAAAATATTCACTTGGGTTAATTTTTAAATATTGATACAAATCTATACACTGACAATATCTTAATGTGTTACCGAAAACATCAACACCTATTCAACATCAATTATCAGCGATAAATTTTATTCACATATCCGCAGAATGTAATATTAGAATACAAAAATTCTCAGGTGCTTGAGTTTTAAAAATTGACACAAATCTATATGCTGATTATGTTTTAAATTTTTACTAAAAATGTCAAATAATATAAACATGAATGTGTATGGATAGATTTAAATTTAGTTATTTCTGTATACATAGATTGTACTATTCAAATACAAAATATATTTATTGAATTAGTTTCAAATCTCGCTACAAGTCTATCGGATGACAATATAGGTTGTATTTTTTTACCAAAAGAACATCAAAACATAGTCAACATCAAATATTAGCGATAGATTTTTTTTTAAAAAAAAATCAATAAACATAGACGGTACTATTCAAATAACAAAAATATTCACTTGACTTGTTTCTAAACATCAATGTAAATCTGTGAGGTGACTATATTTAAGTTTTTACCAAAAAAACATCAAAACATAATCAACATAACAATTGACTGTACTAATCAAATACCATAGCTATTCACTTGACTTAATTTCTAAATCTCAATACACATCTATTCAATCACTATATTTTAAGTTTTTACCAAAACATCAAAACATATTTAACATCAGTATTACTCACAGATTGAAAATTAATTCAAATGCCAAAAATATTCGCTTCATTTAATTTCTACATATATATATATATACAAATCTATCTTTTTTAAACATATGTACAAATCTATTCAGTTGACTATATTTTAAGTTTTTACCAAATTAACATCAAAACATATTTAACATCAGTATTAGTCATAGATTCAAAATTAACTATTTACTAAACATAAAATAATTCAAATACCAAAAATATTCGCTTCACTTAAATTTCTACATATCTGTACAAATCTATCCTTTTTTTAAACATATGTACAAATCTATCCGCTGACTACATTTTAAGTTTTTACCAAAAAAACTTAAGTATATTGAACATCTTAAATAAAAAAGAAAGAATATGTACAAACGAACAAGGTAATTGGTAGACTATTGTAAAAATGTGTATAAATATTAGCCCTTAATTCCTTGTAGGAAGAAAATACTGCACTGCTTTCCCTCAAATTAAATCTTAAACCAAAAAAGATGTCGACCAATGATAATTCAACGTATTCGCAATTTCAACTGGTTCCCGCATATGGCTCTTCTTTAGACAGCAAGAGCGACGGTGATTCCTCTGGTACGGCTACTTACCTGGATCTCATCGTGAACTCTGATATTTTCTGGGATAAGCTTCGTGATTTGCTCCAAGGTTCTGGCAAAATTGTCAAGTGAGTTTTGCATAAACCTTTCTTCTTTTGTTGTTGTTGTTGTGTTCTTTAATGGTTCCATGACTGTTTTTTTTTGTACATTGATTTGTAAAAGGATTCCTAATGTGGGTGGAGAAAGTCTGGATCTTCATCAGCTTTTCGTCGAGGTCACAAATCGAGGTGGTATTGAAAAGGTATATCTATGTTAGTGCATACATTTAACATGAAGTTCTTTAAGTATAAAATACCTAATGCAGTTCTGTCTTTTTTATTTATTTATTTATTAGGTCATCAAGGATCGTAAGTGCAAAGAGGTGATAGGGACATTTAACCTAAAGACAGAAGTGAAAAATGCAGCATATGTTTTAAGGAAGACTTATCTGAAAATGCTCTTTGAGTTGGAGCATGTGTATTTCTTCAAAGAGCCAATGTCTTCCTTCTGGGCAAGAGGTCTTGAGACATTATCACCCATTCATTTTTTTTTTCTTTATCTAATTCATTCTACAGGGAGATCAGATATTAATAACACAACCTCTTCTCCCCTTTTCTCAGAAGAAGCATTGAAGCAACTTGTCGACGAATCTGCAAATCATGACATAGGTACTCAAATACTCGTTAAGCGCCTTCCCGTTTCTTGATTTATGTTCCTTTTTTGAGATTTGCATTCTAAAACTTTGAAGCCTTCCAGACCTGCAGCCTGGCACTTTGCTTAAGGGGTTCATCGATGGGAAGTTCGAAAACGGGTATTTTGTAACCATGAAGACGGGATCACATGAGCTCAAAGGAAGGGTTTACCGAAATCCCGAGAAAAAAACAAACCTATCTCAGGTTGATCATTACCTTCCTAAAAGTTTCACAGAAACGGTTATAACTTATTCTTTTGCGTGCAGTACCGGAGGCTTGAACCTGAGTACGCTGGACAAGAACCATTTCTCAAAGAAGAAAGTGCGCAATTGTGGAACACTCTCTCTGAATCTGGTAGAAAGGTAACTCACAGACCAAACAAAAATGCATGTCTCTTTCTAAGCTGAGTTTATATGGAATGAGACTGAATGCATTTGTTTTAAAATAATTTCTCAACAGGTTTATCTAGATAAGGGGCATGAGAATGTGGAGAGGTTCAACACAGAGATGCCTGACTACACATCTTTCATTAATTCTTCGAGGGCTGAAAGTGTAGCTGCTGTTGATGCAGCCACTGCAGAGGCCAACGGTGACGCGGCTGAAGCTGGGACTGAGTCTGATGCTGAAAAGAGTCACTAGTGTATTCTCTCCTTGTTCTTTTTGTCTTCCTTCATCTCTCTGGTTTGTATTTCTTTTCCAGAACTTTTAATTTAATAATAACTATGATAAGATCCGCGCTTTGCGCTGAGTGAAGTTATTGTTTTCATTATTTTTGGACTATTAAACATTAGTCGGCATAAATTGGATATTATTTGGTTTTGGGTTATTTCTATGCGATTTTAATATCCTATTGTTGAATTAAATTTTAAATCCACCATTTTTGCATGTGTTAGGTTTAAATCGTTGAGGTATTTGATTTATTGGTGATAAGCAAAATACAATTAGGTTTTATTAGGTTTTATGTTATATGTTTTTTCATATGATCGGTTTAACTATGTTTGTTATAGACCGTTAATTAATATTAAAGTCAAATGTTTGTTCAAGATAACAAATACAAAATATAATTAATAAAATTATTTTTTTATAAAATATACTTCTTATTATTTAAATTTCTATTATCATGTAAATAAAAATAAATTATATTCATATAAATAAAATTAATAGGCATACAAATTGGACTTGTTGAAATTTATTCTTTTATTATGTTATATCTTAGCCCAAATGTTTATAAGATTTAAACGTTATGGATCAACTATATTTATATTTGGATCTGACTGTGTAGAAACAATTAAAACTAAAGATTGTAAAACATGTTTTGTTAGGTCCCATAATAAATACTAATCAATCTTTTTCCTTTGTAAACCCAATGATATTAAAAATATTTATATAAGCTATTTAATAGTAATATATATTATATTAAATTTTTAATTTTCTAAATATAATACTACCTCTGTTTCATTAAGGAAAAATTTAAGTTTGCATATTTTCAAAATAAAAACATCATTACCTATAAACCTAACTAAATTTTAACCAATGGATTTCAAAAAAATCATCAGTATCATACCTCAATTTTGTAACAACCATATGTTGTCTCATCATTATCTACCTAAAAAGATAATATATGAACAAATGTATCAAAACTTGTATCCCTAACAATACACGTAACAACTAACTCTTATGACAAAGTCATCATTAATCACATGGATACTAATCTAATTAACACACAAAATCAAAGCAATATCTAAACCAAACATGAAAATGAATTATCAGCAATCACAAAACATGTAATACGCGAAGAAGAAAATCTTCCAAAGATTGCATATTCCATTTCAATCATGTCAATAGATCTAATATATATATAAAAATATATATAGATAAACAATTGTTAATTTGAAATTTTAAATCTTCAATCATATCATAAAAACAGATAATTATTTTCCAAAATTATCATCATTACTAACTCTAACCTATCAAATCTTCATGTCTCAATACCTAACACCACACGTAATCCCTAAACTATCAAAACACGTAATCATTAACTCTAAACAATTACCCTAATTATTTACACTAAACAAAGCAAGATTTACACAAAGTATTGAAAAAAATTAACCGTCAATAATAACAACACATAATCAAACAATAAAATAAGATATGCAGGTAACAAAGAAAAAATAATAATATAAAATAGCATACTTTTAAGTTCATAATTAAAAACAACATAAAACATAACCAGTTGTAAGAACCGGTAGATTATTTTAGGAGAGAGAGAGACAAAATAAGAAAATACATTAATCATAGTCAAGAGCAAGAGATTTAGAGATCAGTTTAAACATACATATTTGGCTCACCCAGCTTGAAACCAGTCGAGATACGGAACCTTCACATCAGCCATGGTCGCCTCTGCTAACCTAAGCTCATACTCAAGCTTTTCCTTCTCAATCTTCATTTCAGACAACTCGATTAGGTCGTCAAGAACCTTCAGTTTGCCTTGAATATGGGCCACTTCGATCTCCAGATTGGGCTTGGCAACAATGGCATTCGTTTACTCCTTGTACATAAACAGAATAGCTCTATAATGCTCTGTGTTTTCCCTTTTCCCCTTCTTGAAAGCCTCCTCCAATGAAGAACCGTACTCAGCTTCCATTATTTTGTTTTTAAGTTTCATGTCGGACTTGTCTGCCATTTTTCTGCATGTTGATAAACAAATAATCCGTTTGTTAACAATATAAAGATTATGTATACACTAAGGTAAACGATTAAACAATAAGTTAAGGATTAGATGTAAGCCAAACGATCTTTTAAACAATAAAATATTTTCTCTTTAGATAGATCTTAACAAATATAACAAATCTATTGAACCTATTGTTTCTATAAATTAAAAGCATCGAATATTAAAACTCATCAATAATAATATTTAACCCTAGAAAAATGATAAACATGTATTGTTAAAAAAAAGACTAAGAAGAACTTACAAAACCTAGATTTGGAGAGAGAGAAACGAAGCAGAAGATAGATATTTTGAGGGTTTGTAAGAAGAGTAAAAATGTAGAGTCTTTATATAGAAAATAAATATTGTAGAGTGATATCGATTCGGTTGACAAATATAGACTTTCATTGGTACTTTTTCATGTTATAATTGGGCCATGCATTTAAGTAATCTATTACAAGTTCTTGAAGAATTTGGCCAAATAAAAATATATAAGACAAAACAATGAAACCCAAAAGACACGACTAAAAAAAAAGTTTCGATTTTTGCTTAAACTCGTGTACTTAACGAAAGCCCAAAAGACACGATTTAAAAAAAAAGTTTCGATTTTTGCAATAACAAAAACCCAAAAGGCACAATCTAAAGAAAATAAGTTATCTATAAGTTTATTTATCTATAAATTTTTTTAAATTTCAGTAGAATTTGTTTTTACATTTCTAGATATTAGGATCAGAAATATTGAGTTTTGTCTATAATGTATTTTTGTAGGTTTACTTTGATTTATTAGTATATAGTGCATATATATATATATATATATATATCTATTTCGTCTGAACCCTAAAAGAGATTTAGTAATATATGTTGATATATTAAATTCGTAGAATCGGAACGGGAGTTTTATATATTACATTCCTTTTAGATGATGCGTTAAAGTTATAAGATATACCATAAAGTTTATTAAACTTTACATAATCTACCAAGGAATATTATCTTTCTTAGATATAGTTATGTTTTGTTATTCAAGACCCGGAATTGAGGAACACGTCTAATTTAGATGAATGAGGAGGCATCAATTACCCCGAAATAAAGAAATATCATATATTGTCTATCACTGATGAAGCATCTAATAGAGTTCAATATATTTGTACATTTAAATTATTACAGGACATGATGAACAGGTTGGTTTTAATTCAATAGTTAAAAGGGGTCTCATTTTTAACTATATATTGGCGCTACCTCATAACAAAGGTTACTCGAAACACAAGTTTTTATTGAGTCTAAACTTCAGAAATAATGGTTTCAAACAAAAACCAACTAAAGAGTTATTGAACCCTCAAAAACATAATTTTAAAAAATATCAAAAAAAACGAAACGCATATTTAACCGATGTTCACTAATTATCATAATACTATTAATATTAGACTTACATCGATTTGAAGTGCTCTATTTCAGCAAGGGATGAATCAAATAAAATATTCAAACATCCTTCAACATTCGTGAGATGTCTTAAGAGACCTATAAATATCACTAATTGAGTTGACAAACAAATATTGTAAATTTGATCAATAAATAATATATATTAATATGACTTACCTTCATCACACTTAATTCCCCATAACTTTAATACACAGACAACAACATTTGCACTCGATGTAAACCAGTTTTCATATAACTTCTCAGCTATAGTTTCATATGCAACACAATTGATTTCTTCTTCCAAACTGCATAAGATGAAATATGTGTGATTTTATCAAATATGAACTTCTCTAAACACAATACGAAAAAAAACAGCACTTACTCACTATCTATCATAAAAACTACATTCGGGTTAGACGTCCATCTTTAATATGGTTGGGTTCCACTTGAATTAAATCTTCCATGGGACTTACATGAACCAAAGCTCCACATAGGTCTTTGCGACATATGAAAATGTGAAGCATATTATTAGATTTTATAATTACAATGCTATTACGAAATTTAGAAAGAACTAAACCTAAAACTAAGAAAACTTGTCACTCAAATGTTCACAAATACAAAACTTTGGATTTTATAGATCACGGGGGATGGTTTTGTAATTAGCACATCAAAGGAAGTTAAACTATGTGATAGGGTCAATATTTTACATGCAGCAGAGTTGATACGCATCAGACCATCTAGTGGGCTTAGATACTCCCCATCTCAATTAAATCACGGGTCATGAGCCAGACATATCCCATATAAATACATTTGGATGTGCCAATTGCTCCACCACAGAGAACTAATATGGGACCTCGAAGGAGGATGGGGTATATGTTGAATATGAATCTCCCACGATTATTAAGTAACTAGAGCCGACCATGGGTGATCTATTTAAGGCTAGGTACACGGATTGTCATTTTAATATATCCAACTATCCAACATAAGGGGGATAAAATAATAAGCTTGTAAAAGAAATTAAATGAAATCAACCATCATTGTCTTGGCAAGATCCTCAGACTACAGAATGTGATTTAGACGTCCAAAAGATTATACATTTACAAAGCTAGCTAATTGATCGCCATACTCATTTGCTGACCCAAAGAAAGTGACTAAGTCATATATACCAGATTGTAATGCACCAATACGTATTGAAGTCCAAGAGGGACATAATCAAGTTGCTACAAGAGTCTAGACAACGTTTGAAACGTGGTAGAACAATAAGTTCCAAAGATAAGAATCCTCAGAAATAAAAGAAAGGTGCAGAGAATGAAAACAAATCTGCGGTCGAGGAAACCACAGACATGGACATAAGGTCGCCGGCTCTAAGGTACCAAACACTGAGGATTGGGACGCCAAGCTTCAGGGGTACTAATGGTCATGATAATAATGAGATTGTAATCGATTATATCATGTCTAGAATACATTGGAACAAAAAAGAATGTCGACATAGATGATTTATTTGCATACAAGGTAGCACTTGAACTTATGAATATAAACGAGGATCATGAACCCACGTCAATAATAGAGTGAAGTCGTAGATCAGATTGTCTTAAATGAAAAGAAGCTATAAACGTGGAGGTAAACTCTTTAAGCAAGAGAAATGTATTTGGTCCAATAGATAAGGACACCTTATGATGTTAAACCAGTGGATATAAATGGGTCTTTGTGAGAAAAAGAAATCGTGAGATATAAATATCATATTGTTGTACAAGTATTCTCACAAGAAACCAAGAATAGATTATGAGGAGACATACTCCCCTGTGGTGGATGCTACTACATTTTGATTTTTAATAAGTCTGGCCATAAGAGAGAAAATAAATTTGCATATTTATATGGTCCACTGGATAATGAGATCTATATGAAAGTACCAGAAGGTATTGAGCTCAAAGATGAGAAAAGGTTCTCAAAGAACATCATTGTATAAAGCTGAACAAATCTATTTATGGACTGAAACAAAGCGGCCGCATGTAGTACAATAGGCTAAGTGAATACTTAGTGAAAGAGGAATATAAGGATGACCCAATCAGTCCATATATTTCATAAAAGAAATTCGACAACTTAGTTTTTATATTACACTAACCAGCCCAAAGAGGGGTTAATTGGTTTTGATGATACAAGTTATCTATTAGATCTCAGACAGGTTATGCAATATCTTGACAATCCATGAAACAAACCATCGCAGCAACATCAGCCAAAATTCGTGTGTGTGTTTGGTTGAGAGTATGGGATGGTCGACGGGATGACCAATCATATCCGATCAGAGTATAAGATGGTTGACAACAAAGAAACACATCTGTGTGGACTGTGGGATGTTCGTGGGCGTAGAAGGGGCAACCATCATGTGCAAGTTACAAAAGGCTAGAGAGGTCTGAGTGGTATAAGTTCGTTCAAGTCACTCCAACATCAACATTCAAGAAGTTAATACATCATATTGGAATGTGTAGGCTTAAGGACCTTCAGTGAGGTCCAAATCAGGGGGAGTAATGTGTGTTGTACTCTTTTTCCTTCACCATGGTTTTGTCCCAATTGGATTCTCCGGGTAAAAGTTTTAATGAGGCAACATTAAGCACATTACAAGCTCTATACGGTTATAGTATCCAAGGGGATGTGTTATGAACCAGATTGTGGATGGCCCGTAACCGGACCGATCATAAACCTACTGCATAGAGGCTTACTAAACCTACTGCATAGAGGTTTACTAAACCTAGACTATATAGGTTTTGGGTTAGGCGGCTAGGGAAACCTTTTCCATATTGGTTTTGTATATTTTTCTTTTCCTAGTTGCAATATGATTTGTACTCTTTCCATTTACCTATATGACGGTCTATTGTAATCTCTATATAAAGGGAACCCCTTGTACTTTATGAATAACACAATATAAAGCAATACATGAATTCCCCCATTCTCTCTCTAAGTTTTACAACAATTTCAGCTATTTTCAAGAAAGTTTTGAGAAATTGAGCATCTAAGGCCATGATTATCGGGGAAAGGGGAGGGGTTTTTAGTGGGTTTTAAAGGAGGAGGTCCACATAAAACTAAAAATTGGTTCCAAAAGGCGTGTAATAAGGATCAGTTGTGGTCGGTTTTTTGCATTGTTCGCGAGTCCTACCAACACGTGGCGATTCGCAATTAGTATTTTTTTAAAAAAATTTAATCAAACAAAAAAATTAAGAAACTCTTAATGGGTTTTAGGGATAATCTTGGCCTAAGTATATTATCTCTTTTTCCTGTTCTTTAGAGCACCTACAATCATCTTCAACAGTATTTTATTT
This sequence comes from Moricandia arvensis, assembly GCA_905132765.1. Taxonomy (NCBI): domain Eukaryota; kingdom Viridiplantae; phylum Streptophyta; class Magnoliopsida; order Brassicales; family Brassicaceae; genus Moricandia; species Moricandia arvensis. Next base: position 63,121 of record CAJHQP010001100.1, read on the forward strand.
TATTTTATTATTTGTTCAAATTTTGAAATGTTGAATAGTTTTGCTTGAAAAATCTGAAAAACTAGTGTTTAGCTTTTCAATTGTCTGAAGATGAACTTCTTTTAATACAAACTAATCTTTAACTTAAATTTATTTTCATTTTACTTATAAACTATAAGAAAATCAAATTTTGAAAGGAAAAAAAAAATAACTTTCAACCAATAAACATGTAGACTATTTTTTAGATCACGAAATATATTTAGATGTTGCAAAGGAAAGAGAGAAGCCCTAGGCAATAACAAGAAAGGCAGAAGAAAGAGAGATAAGAGAAAAGGCTTAGGTAGATGGGCGATACAAATCAGCCGAAGAAGCTGGGGTCGTAGCCATTGCTAGAAGTAGCCAAGACGTAGTAAGCAACGATGTGTCCAATAGAACCCCAAGCAAGCACATCGACGATGTTGAACCCAACAGGGTCGTTCGATTTCAAGAGGCTAACGTATTCCTTGGCACGATCATCCCCGGCTTCGAAGTGGGTTTTCCCGTTCTGCTCCGGCACCTGTTTCGCCACATTTTCTCTCTGGAAGTTGAAGAAGACAAACCGTCCTAGGAAGAGGGAGAGACCCGTGCTTAGGCTTATGACTACGGATGGGCTGAGCTCGGCTCTCACGACGGCGGAGGAATATCTTCTTCCGGAGGTGGTGGATAGCTTGGATAAGGCGGAGGAGGAGGAGCCACCGAGGCGGAGAGGACGGAGGCCGTGGAATGAGATGGAGTTCGGGTTTTTCTGAGAGATTGCAGTGGAGAAGGTTGTTGTGGGGCTTAGCAAAGCAGATGCGCTTGTCGCCATCTTCTTCTTCTTCTTCTTCTTCTTTTGGAGCGTTTTAGCGAAAGAGAGAACGAATGGTTTTGGATTTTATGATCTTCTGTAGTTTTTGGGGAGATTTTGTTTGTGAGGACACAATCCTTGGTTGATGACGTGACATTCTCTTGTTGGTTCGTTTTGGATTATGAGATTTCAGGAAAATATTTTGTCTTCAAGAGCCCCTCCTACTTTAGCCGATTCTCCATAAAACCCTTTACTATTTATTGTTTTTGAATTTAACCCCCCCCCCCCCAACACAATTGGTATTTGACGTTAAGGCCCTGATAGTTTAGACGTTTTCCTTAAAGAGCCTTACATTTTTTTGGTTCGATTTAGTCCATATACAAAACGAAATTTTAACAAGAATCAGTATCTGCGTTTCAGCTCTCACAGTTTGGAAAGTTCTCCTTATAACGTTTCCTTTAGTTTTATTTCTTTACGTTCACTTTTTCTTTTACGTTCAATTTTATCCGTCAAATACAAGTAAACAATACAAAATCAGCTCAAAATGAATCAAGCCGAGTCCCTAAAAAGAATTAATTATAGCAAACTTAATGAGCTATGGGCTTGAACCGTGTTGTCTCTAGTCTGGCCACTAGTAAAGAGATTATAAATCAAGCTGAAATCACTTATGTACACATACATAAACCTCAACAACACTCAAAACCTAACTAAATGGACTCTCTGTGACATCCTAGTACTTGCACAACACATCATTTACACCCCTAGAGATTTGATTATACTATTATGTTTTTTTTTCTTGACGGTTAACAAAGCCACAGGAGAGTGCAACTCTTTTATTCTTCTGATCGGTCGAATTGCTTATAGAACTGAATCAAGGTAGGAGTAGTTATGGCGCCTGCCATACTCAAGGAGACTACCGTAAGTGCGGTCCCAAACACCGATGAAGAGCACTTTTGTGTCAGGGCTGAAACATATTGCAGAGATCTCTCCAAAGAAACCGATCTTTGGCTATGTTTCATACCTTTTTGAGACATTGTACACATGGACAAAGTCAGCAGGCTCGGCCATGGCCATGTATTTCCCATCGGATGTGTAGCGGATGGATCGGATTGCTTCAAGGTTACCCCTCAAGACAGCAACAGACTTAGAGAGTTACGTATGTCCCAAACCCAGCATGTCTTGTCTTGGTTACATGTCGAGCAAGTGAGCCCATCTGGATGCCATACCGATGCAAAAGAAAATTCCAAATGTCCTGCTAGCGTTCCTAGTCTCTGTCGGAAATTTCATAATGAGTTAGAAGACAAGCAAATTTATTCAGAGGACTTGAGCATAGAGGTAGTATCAGCACCTTTCCCATGGTGGGGTCTACGAGAAGACCCTCTGGGTTGTCTCCCACAATCGTCAATAGTTTACCATCAGGACTCAGAGATGTGTGCTGACATTAAAAATGATCCATTTAAAGGAAAAGGATAAACTTTATATGTTGAATAACATGAATAAGTTGTCTTTTGATTTCAGCTTGCTTGCTTACAACGAACTTGCTAGTCTTATTTATGCAACTTGCTAAAACCCTAATAGTGTAAGACAGATGTCATCATCCTGAGAATGGAGCTGAATCAAGGGCTTCAAAACGATTTGCCAACTTGATTTCTTTTGCTTTATTCGTACGTTCCTCCTCTGCTTTCATTAATGAAGCTTTGTCTTGTATTGCAGGTTCTAGTGAAGACCGTTGAACCCATTTGGCTTTGAAGACTGTTGGGGCTTGATAACTCTCTGGCCCATTATTGCTGAAGGGTCGTTTTGTTGTGTTTCACTAACAGTCCCCGCAAACTTGGTGGAGGGGCGACACCAAGTTTGAGCCTGAGAGCCAAGAGCGACTCGTTCCTGAACATAGTGATGATCACGTTCAAAATGCTTGGTTTTTGAGTGGAAGGTTGGGTTGGCGGAGAGGAGAACAGAGGATAGATTATCGCAATAATCCAAGCTCGCGAAGAACATGACTAATCCAAGTAATTTCTGAGGCAGTTTCTGAAAGAGCACGATATTCGGCCTCCGTGGAACTCTTTGACACTGTAGGCTGTTTGCGAGAAGACCAAGAGATCAAATTCTGGCCGAGAAAAGTACAATAACCTCCGGTGAATCTTCTTGTATCCTTACATGCACTCCAGTCGCTGTCACTGAAGGCTCTAAGAGTACTGTCCGAGTTATTGCTGAAGGTGATGCCCATTGTTGTTGTGCCTTTGACGTACCGAAGTATCCGTTTAAGTTGATGATAGTCTAAAACCGATGGCTTGTGAATTTTCTGACGGACAAAGTTCACAGCGAACTGTAAGTCTGGACGGGTCAGAGTGAGGTACTGTAACTTTCCTGCTAGACTTCGAAAATAGGTTGGGTTGAGGAAGAGTTCATCTTGATCTGACACCCTGTCTGGCTGCGTTGGCAGAGGAGTAGGCATAGGAGAACAGTTTTCCATCGAAGCGACTTTCAATAGATCCTCTGCATAAGCTTGTTGAGAAAGAAACAGTCCCTCGGAATGAAAGTGTGCTTGAATACCCAAGAAGTAATGTAACTGACCCATGTATTTCATTCGAAATTGACTCTTGAGCTGGTGGAGAAAGGTATTCATAATCATGGAGTCATGTCCTGTAATGACCATGTCATCTACATAGAGCAGCAACAAGATGATATTTCCTCCGTGAGAGTAAATAAACAATGAAGGATCTTTGTAGCTGCAGACAAAGCCAAACTCCAGCAGGTAAGAGCTAAATTTGTCAAACCAAGCACGAGGAGGTTGTTTCAAACCGTAAAGAGATTTATGAAGACGCCAGACATGATTTGGGAGCTCTTTATTTACAAATCCGGCGGGTTGTGTCATGTAAACTGTTTCAGTGAGATCACCATGAAGGAAGGCGTTTTGAACATCCATCTGCCTCAAATTCCAATGCATGATAGTAGCAAGATGCAAGACAAGCCTAACAGTTGCTGTACATACCACAGGGCTGTATGTTTCCAGGTAATCAATTCCTTCCTCTTGGTGATTACCCTTGGCAACTACACGAGCTCTGCGTTTTAATAATGTTCCATCAGCATTGAGTTTTGAACGGAAGACCCATCTGCTGCCCAACACATGCATATCTGGTGTTCTTGGTACTAGAGTGAAGGTTTTTGTCTCTTTGCAATTCTCTATTTCTTCAGTCATTGCCTCTTTCCAACCTTCCTCTTTAAGTGCAGCAGTCACAGTAGTTGGAGTTGGATAGGAAACCTTATGTGTCATAAGCACATAGCGTGGGTTTGGTTTCACAATTCCATTCTTTGCCCTGGTGATCATGGGATGGTGATTAACTTGAGACGGTACTGCAGGTGGTGCAGGTGTTGCAGGAGCATGAGAGACAGAACCACCGGACACTAGAGGGGAAGGTGTTACTTCTGTAGCAATAGGCGTAACAGATGCAAGTGTCATAGGAGTTGTTGACTGGAGCGGTGGGAAGTCCGTTTCTTTGAATAGAGACTCAACTGGAGTAGATACAGATGCTGTCTGAGGTGGTGCAGAGGTTGCAGGGGTATAAGTTGGAGCTCGACTAACGGGTAGCTGAAGATCTTGGTGCAGTCTAGAGGGAGGTTGTGGACCAGAAACACCATGAGCCTTGGTTATAGGAACTCCAGAAGATGGAAAACTTTGAAGCCATGCATTGTACAGAGGCGTTACATCCTTAGACTGCAAATAGTTGTACACCCCTGCATAAGGAAAACAACTTTCATCAAAAATTACGTGGCGACTTATATAAACACGCCCTGTTGGAGGATATAAGCAACGGTATCCCTTGTGAGAGTTGTTGTACCCTAAGAAGACACACTTAAGAGACCTTGGATCAAATTTATTAGAAACATAGTCACGTAAGGTGGGGAAACAAGCACATCCAAAGGTTCTTAGTGAGGAATACTCAGGCGGTTTACCAAAGAGTTTCTCATAAGGAGACAGATTATGAGGCAATGTCGAAGTGGGGAGAAGATTGCAGAGAAAGTGAGCTGTTGCAAACGCTTCTACCCAATACTTTTGTGGCATCTTTCCTTGGAACATCATTGACAGCCCTAGTTCCACCAGATGTCTGTGTTTTCTCTCAGCAAGACCATTTTGCTGAGGGGTGTGTGGGCATGAGATGAGTTGACGTATGCCATGCTGGTGTAGATGCGTCTGGAAGGCTTTACTGACAAACTCTCCACCTCCATCACATTGAAAAGAGGTAATTTCTCCACCTCCATCACATTGACGCATGCCATGCTAGAGTTCTGAACAGTTCTAAGGAATATCTGTTATAGTAATACATTCGATTTTTAAAATTCCCTGGACATTACTATTTGCAAAGTGATTTACATTCATCACCAACCTCATTTTCACGCACACAAAAAAAAAGATAACATCACTTTAGAAAATTGTGACATGTAATATTTCTTTATAAAAAAATATATTTTTGGCAAAAAAATAATTAAATATAGTAATATTCCATGTTTTAAAACGCCGTTGTGAAAGCGGCGAATAAACTGGACCGGCCATAAACCTACTGCATATAGGTTTACTAAACCTAGATCATATAGGTTTAGGATTAGGCGGCTAGAGAAACATTTTTCATACACTACAAGAAAATATGCGTTTTGCGAAGGCCAAATCCCAGCAATTCTCTTGCAAAACGCGATTTGCTACGGATTTGATAGGGAATAAAGGCCCTCGCAAATCAGTACTAGCAAAAAAAAACTTCACAAATCTCTCGAAAAATTGTGACGAATATTTGTCCCTCACCAAACCATAGCAAACTTGCGATGGGCATGTTCCCTCGCAAAAGTGCGACGGATATAACCCTTCGTAAAATGGTCACAACATTGCTACAGATTAGTATCCCTCGCATTGCTATAGCAAATTTTACAGGACATTTTCGAGGTAAAAAAAGACTTCGCAAACCCTAGCAAAGTGCCTAGGGATTTGCGAGGACGCTTTTTATTTCCCTCGCAATTCCTTAGCAAATTTGCTAGAGATTTGCGAGGGACCTTATAAGGGCCCTTGCAAAACCTTAGCAAATTTGCTAGGGAATTGCGAGGGAAATAATATTATTCTTTTTAATTTATTTATTTTTATTTTAATTAAATTTATTTAAAAATAATTAATATAAATAAATTACGAAAAAACATACCAAAATAAAATAAATTCAAAATTTCTTACATTAACAAAATATTTTATGTTTTAATTAAAATAAAATACAAAAAAATTAGATGTTTTGAGACTCATATTTCTAATCTTCGTCTTGTGAACTGTTCTCGGACATGGACGAATTAAGCATGTATTACTAGATCGTGTTCTTGAACCAAGTATTACGAGCCTCCAGAGCCAGGTGTGGAAGACCAAAGCCCCAAGTAAAATGAAACATTTCTTGTGACAAGCTATTTCGGCCTGCGTGGCAACTGCAGAGAGTCTTACTCATAGACACCTGGGCACCGATAGGAGTTGTCCTAGATGTGCTGGCCCAGTGTAGTCGATTAATCACCTTCTTTTTGAATGACCCCCAGCCCTACATGTTTGGGCTTTATCGGACTACCTGTCCCTTCAGGGTTACTTCCCAAGTACATCTATATACTAAAACATGAACTTTCTGTTTTGGAAGAGGAAAGAGGTGGCTCCATTGAGATCCCAATTCGATACATTTCCATGGATATGTTGGTATATCTGGAAAGCGAGGAACGACAAACTCTTTAATGGGAAAGTCGTATCTCCAATGGATACTCTCCAACTGGCCTCCCTGGAGGCAGAATGTTGGAGGAAGACTAACAAAAAGGAGGAACCAGAAGAGGATCAGGAGGACTTTTCTTCTTCAGAAATTGAGATTAAGGCCCCTAGGACACCTCGAATCGCTACCTGTCAATTTGATGCCTCATGGTTCAATAATGGCATGGTGAGTGGAGTAGGGTGGAGCCTTAAGGATCTTAGGGGCTGGGAAACTTTCGGATTACGAGTGTGTTCTAGGAGCCTTTCCGCTTTACATGCAGAGATGGAAGGGCTACTTTGGGCAGCTACTTGTATGAGAGATATGAGGATGACCTCATGTTATAGCCTATAATGAGGTTCGTCCAGATGGTTGATGGATGCTCAAATCGGATCAACCAAGAAATGATCGATTAGCCGATATGTCTAGAATCTAGCTTGCAAACCTGAAATAAATGCAAACAAAATGATATGAGGTTTCTGATATGAATAAAACAGATAACAAGAAGATGAAAAGAAGAGAAGGATGTTCGGATTGGTGGATAGAAGTTGAGCTAGGCTTGCTGGATGTGTATCACTCTCAAGCTTTGCAAATGGATAGAATGGAAGCGATGGATAGTTGATGATTGACTCTCTCAATCCGTGGGCTTGATTGACTCTCTCAATCTGTGCTCCTCAGAGCTGTTGAATCCACTAAAAACCTATAGGACCAAAAATCAATAGGACTAAAGCACTTCACACACTAGAATCCTAAAGACAATGATTTTTATTCAAAGAACAACTTTGATAAAAACTGAAACAAAACTTTTATAAAATTCTAAGATCGAGGGTACTGGTTAAAATGGACGTCTAGGAGCTTATATAATTCTCAGAAAAAAGTTTCCTAATGTTCTAAAACAAAAAGAAAGGAAAAAAATCAAAAGGAATAAAAATCTAGCCGTTGGAGGCTTTATGGAGAGAATCTTGCTGATTTTTTGCTCCAAGTAATAAACTTGATATGCCTTGAACCTGGACGGTTTAAGGGGATGAGATAGCTTCCTTGGTAACTTCTGGATGGCTTAGAATGTCTTTATGTCGTTCACAAACTCAAGGAAAAAGAGTTGTTGGAGTTTTAATTGCCAAGACTCCAAATAAGGCAAGTTAATGAGGATCCTCCTGATCCTATGATCTCTGGTGCATGGTAATATTATGGAATGGGCTCCTTATTAGTTGGAATGGTCTTCTGGAAGTCTTGGTTTGATCAAAAATTCTTTTGGTCGGAATTGATTGGATGGTAAATGATCAAACCGAAAGATTGTCCAATCTTTTCCATAAACTCCTCAGTTTGGCCGGTTTTGGGAAAATGAGCATAACTCCTGATTTCCGTGACCAAATCTCGTGATCTTGGGCTTCCTGTAAATATGAGAAACTCATATTGAATCCTATGATGGGTTTTAGTTCATGCCGCTTCTTAATTGTGCTTGGATCCTCTTCCAAAGTCGAATACTCGCAGATGAATTTGCTGGAGAACCTCTGTTTTGTAAAATTCATAACTTCTGGGCCAGTGAATATTTTGATCCTCTTCAAAATGAGCTGGACTACTTCTTGAGTGTAGAATCCATGAAAATAGATCTCTTGATTAAAACCCTTCTGGTTTGAAATATATGGCATTTTTAGTGCACATATATCCTGGTTGGTGCCATAACTGGTTGAGTGGGGCATTGAGTTGACCTCTGGTGCAGCAAACAAAAACAAGTTGCCTAAAGAAGAAAATCATTTTCAACTTGTTGAAGCTATCAAAGTAAGTCTATAAATTTCAAGTTATGTTTATCAGTGTCCAAACACAGATATGATGTGCTTGCTTTTTGGCCAGAATGTTAAGATCAATGCAGGTTACAAAGAAGAAAGCTTCAAAGGTATCCCACTCCGGATCATCTTTTGTTGCTTGGAGAATCAACTCCAAGGAAGACCAGAAACGTGGCCACCAAGACTTTGAAGGACCATCCACTCCAGATGAGAGTTATTGTCCATAACTAATAGCAGAGACATGATCCTTTCACACCTTTTCAAAGAGGAGCCACCAGATGCATCATGCATCACCAAACCGAAATTTTATCAAGGTAAAGTTCTAGACTCTCAAAAGGAAATGAAAACTGACTTGATCTATCTTGGTGCAGGTTATACAGTTTTTAGTTCAAAACCTTTACAAGAGGGAGGGAATGTTGCAGCCAACAAACCCGCAGCTCGACCAGAGGTCAACCCAATGCTCTACTCAACTAGTCATGGCGCCAATTAGAATATATAAGCACTAAAAATTCCATATCTTTCAAATCAGAAGAGTTTTAATCACGAGGCCGGTTTTCATGGATTCTACAATCAATAAAGAGTCCGGTCCATTTTGAAACGGACCAAAATATTCACTGGCCCAGGAGTTATGGATTTTACAAAACGGAGGTTCCGCAGCCCATTCATCTACGAGTACTCAAGGAAGAGGATCCAAGCCCAATGAAGAAGCGGAATTACCCAAAACCCATGATAGGATTCAAGATGGATTTCTCAGATTTCCAGGAAGCTCAATATCACGAGATTTGGTTATGGAAATTAGGAGTTGTGCTCATTTTCCCAAAGCCGACCAAACCAAGCAGTTTATGGAAAGAATGGACAATCTTTCGGTTTGATCATCTACCAACCAATCAATTCCGACCAGAACACATTCTGATCAAACCAAGACTTCCATAAAACCATTCCAACCATTCATAAGAGGAAGACATGTCCTTTCCATGCACCAGCAAATATAGGTTTAGGAGGATCTCTATTAACTACAACTTGCCTTATTTGGAGTATTGGCAATTAAAGACCAACCAGATCTTTTTCTTTGTCTTTGGGCACGACATAAAAACATCCCAATCCATCTAGAAGGTCCCAAGGAAGCTCTCTTATCCCCTTAAATCGTCAAGGTTCAAAGCAAATCAATTTTTTTCACTTGGAGCCAGAAATCTCCAAGATTCCACTCATTAAGCCTCCAACGGCTAGTTTTTCAATTCTTTTGATTTGCTTCCATTCTTTTTGTCTTAGAACGTTAGGAACCTTGTTTCTGAGCATTATATAAGCTCCTAGACGTCCATTGTAACCAGCACCCTCGATCTTAGAATTTTATTAAAAAAAAAATTCAATTTTTATCAAAGTTGTTCTTTGGATAAAAATCATTGTCTTTAGGATTCTAGTGTGTGAAGTGCTTTAGTCCTATTGATTTTTGGTCCTATAGGTTTTTAGTGGATTCAACAGCTCTGAGGAGCACAGATTGAGAGAGTCAATCAAGCCCACGGATTGAGAGAGTCAATCATCAACTATCCATCACTTCCATTCCATCCATTGGCAAAGCTTGAGAGTGATACACATCCAGCAAGCCTAGCTTCACTTCTATCCACCAATCCTACCATCCTTCTCTTCTTTTCATATTCTTATTATCTGTTTTATTCATATCAGAAACCTCATATCATTTCGTTTGCATTTATTTCAGGTTGCAAGGTAGGTTCTAGACATATCGGCTAATCAATCATTTCTTGGTTGATTCGATTTGAGCATCCATCAACCATTTGGACAATCCCCATTCTGGGCTGTAACATTTTGGTATCAAAGCTCGACCATCAATGTTGAGGATGACCTCAATTCGGTTCGAAATATGAGGATGACCTCAATTCGGTTCGAGACGGATTGTTCTGGTCTTTTGGATATGATCATGAATCTTTTGGATTGGCCAGCTTTTGCGTTAGAAATTGAGTTATACCAGTCTCTTCAGAAAGATTTTGATATTGTGAGTTTGACACATATACCTCGGAGTAGGAATGATCTAACCGATTTTTTAGCAAAAGAAGCGAGATCTAGAGGTCGTATTTTCTCTCATATATCTCAGACAAAGACAGACGAAGGTACTTCTCGGAGAATCGGATCGTTTGAACAATACTTGATCTAATGTAAAATGGGTTGTCGACAAAAAAAAAGAAAAAAAAAATATATATATATATATATATATATGAGATTACATTTGCTTTTTTTGACATAATATAACGAAATATATTTCGGTTACAAATTGTTAGATCTCTTTTACCCATTATTTTGTTTTAAATTTATTTTGTTTTAAAAATTTTTAAAAACACCGTAGTGGAGCCTATTAAAACCCTTAGTGCCAACAGGAACCCTATTAATCCTCATCGTATCACAACAACAACAAAAAAAATCTAGGTAGGATGTTGAGAGACAGTGTGATGATGAGTCTTGAAGATATGTGGAGAGTAATAGCAATGGTGTCTATATTTGGCATCTACACATCACTCCTCAGCCTGTGTCTTTCATCGTCTTCGTCTTGGTACGCGCCCATGGGTGCCACAACTTTGTACGTGGCGTTGATGCTCATGTCGTGCACCAATATTCGCATCTACAAGGAAGAAGAGCCTCCTCTACCTGCTAGACGTGCTGCTTACTCTGTGATTCTTATGGTATCCATGTTTTATTTCTCCTACTATTACCCGACCATCGATGCCTTGACTTACATATGCTCCTTGTTCGCCTTTGGGATCTCCATCTTCCAGCTCAACTCTCCCATGGACACGAAACACGTGTTTTGCACCTTCTGCTTTGGTTTAATCTCAGCTTCCAGTGGCTATGGGCTCGGTGATTGGCTAGATTCGGAACGTAACTTTTCGTGGGTTGTTGTGTTTGCTTTCCTTTCCACAAAGCTTATGTTCCCCATTAACGGCATATATGTCTAGTGTAACCCCTGATCGGTTGACTTGAGCTGTTTCTTTTTTTTTTTAAAAATAAAAGCACATATTTTAATTTGAAAGAGTACCAGAGTGTCTATGAAACTAGTGAATCATTACAGATTATGAGTACAATATGTAATGATATCTTGCTTGGAACACATGATCATAAAATAGGGTAATGTGCCATTCACTTGCGATGAATTCAAAAATCAACTTTAAAGATAGAACAAATACGATTGTTGTTATAGAATGATGACAAGCAAAATCTGGTCTTATCTCATGACATGTTAGCATCTCATATAAGTAAATGTTTTATATAATATGGCTTCTTATCAAAAACACTTTATAAAGAAAAAGCGGATTTCATCAAAACCGTTGAGCTAATCTACCAGAGACTGCACGGAGCTTGGAGTAAACCTTAGCAGCAGGAGATCCCATGATGAGACTACACAAGGAATCTCTCGCGATTTTAATGTTAGAGAAAGCTCCCAAGATGTGGATCTTCGTGTCTGCAATCACAATCCTAGTCTTTGTAGAGTTCTCAATGGCGAACTTGGTCTTCCCTCCTTTCCCTGACAATCTCCCAATGGCACGGGAGAGATGCTCGCCTTTAAGAGTCTTGACATCCTTGATCTCAAAAGATTCGACATAGAGCTCGTCCATTCTCAGGAGGGAGATGGCGTCAGGGATATCGAAACCGAGCATGAAAGCGTGTACGAAATCAGCAGACTTCTGAAGGTTACTGACATCGGGGGTGTCGGCTTTGGTTTTGAGCTCGACTTTGCGGGAATTGCGATTCATGCGGATGTCAACATTCATCTGGTAGTAGACACGAGTGTAGATATCTAACCACGCTTTCTTGAGAGGAGAGTAACGGTTTGGTGGGACGGACACCTTCCTCAACTGAACCTTGCCATCAGACATCTCATGAGCCTTTAATGCCTTAAACATTGGCTTCGCAGCCATTGCTTCCGGTTCTGTTGAAGGCTGGATTTCCATCTCTTTTCTTAAAACCTAAAAAAAAAAAAAGAGAGCATACATATAAGCAAACACCCACCAAAAAATACACATATACCAAGCAAGCAAGCAAGGTCTGAAACTAACAGGGATTCTCTAATCAAATATTTGAAAAAAAAAAATTAACTCTTCCAATAGAATTCCGTAGACAGCCCTATATCGTAAGTTTGATACTATCCTATAATAGAAGAGAAGAGCACCTGGATTGCTACAGGACGTGGCCGGCTGAATAAGAAGAAACTAAGACTTTGTGAGAATGATTCTGTTCCAAAACCTAGGGCTTGTTGTTTCTTAAATAATGAAACGAGGCCCAATTATATTTTAGGCCCTTAAAGCTTATAGTTATCTTTCAATACTAAAAGTTGAATAAGATCAACATCTAAACTGTCCACGTGTGCAAATAAATTCAAACCGATAAGAGAATACGATTTTGACACGTCATTACAAACCTGAAAAACCGAGAATCAATTGGGCTTTACAAAATTTCTACTGAATAATTTAAGTCAAAGCCCACAATGTCAACTTACGACTTTCCCATCTCCTTTGTTGCTTCGAATTCTTTCATCCGTAACTCTGCAGATCTCCGTCTACGTTTCGTTATACCACCCACTCTTCATTCAGTTCCATCCTTTGATCATATCTTCATGAGAGAACCGATATTTGTTCACCTCCCTTTGTTTCTCCTGTTATATAAACCTCCTCCTCGAATCTCACTTCTATCCACTTTCTACAACCTCATTCATATAATGGTGCTCCACTATATGATTCTCAGCTCAAACCAGGTAAAGCCTCCGGAATTTCAAGCAATGGCTATGAAAATCTGTTCAAATTTAAGTCAAATTGGTCATCTATGCATTACTAATAAATAGTTATGCTTTTGTGGTGATTTGAGGAAGTAGCTAGGAAATTCTTAGAAGATGGTGAAACCATTTCCACACTCCACATATCAGATTTCTCATTGTTTTGCTCTAAGATTGATTTCATTAAATTAACAAGATATCGTTGATCACTGAGATCAGTTCATTTGTTGATTTTTTTACACTGTCTCCTGAATCTTTTTCTGCGAAAATTAGAAACAATAGGTTCAACTAGTGACCACTCTAAAAATTACAGGAACTATAAGGAAAAGAAACCAAGGGAATTATATGGAATAAATAAGAAGGAAATGTTATAGAGAAAAAACGTAATAAATTATTGTAGTGAATGGTAACCAAAACAAGGAACAAAAATTCAAAAAATAATTAATTTGATAACTAACTCTAGAAAATAATAATAGATGTAAATGAGCATTTTAGTTTAAGCTCCATGTTTCCACGTCCATTTCTGTCGCTAACAATATGTATCTCATAACTACAAAACAAAAATTTGTCATTAGCAGATACTCAACGAGAGTTAAATCTATAATAGTTAAACTACAAAACAAAAATTTGTCATTAGCACTAACCTATATTTGACGAGAGCCAAATCTTTTATCTGACCACAATTGTGTAGCAATTTGATCTCGAACAATCTTCATATAAACTATGGTTGATGTTTCTTCATTTCCTCGTATGTCATTTTCATCATCTGAATCGTTCTCACTTTGATGCATATGCACACCATTGTTCTCAGTAGTCGCTTCCTCAAAATCAACATCTTTAATTTTGTTCCACCGAATAAAATTGTGGAGTCCCATTGTTGCAAATATAACTTTCTTCTGTGTTGAGATGTCATACCTTGGGAATTCATTTAAAACCCTCCACTTTTTCTTCCATACACCAAATGTACGTTCAATAACTGAACGTAATGACACATGCCATCTATTGAACATTTTCTTACTATTTCTTGGAGGCTCACAATTTATAAATTCTTGAAGATGATAGCGAGTACCTTCTTTTCTTTCTTTTCGGTATGGAGCTAAATAACCACGTCTATTTGCATAACCAGAATCTACGAGATAATATTTCTCTCCAGGAGGCTTAGGAAACAACGGATCATCTCGCATAGCGGTATCTAACACTCTAGAGTCATGTGTTGATCCTGCCATTCCAACGAAGCAATATGTAAAAAGCATATCGTGATCACATATTCCTAGAACATTTAGACTTGTTGTTCCTTTCCGGTTCACAAATCGCAATGCATCACGACCTGGAGTCACCATAACGGGTATATGTGTTCCATCTAGAGCCCCGACAGATCCATTAAAATAAGGCCAATATTGTTTACCTCCCTGTAAACTATTAGATATTGCTTCAAACTCATAAGTTGTTCTTGGTCGTAAATAGTCAACTGTCAATTTCACCATTTCTCTAAGAACATGATGAAACTTTCTACCTATAGTCTCCTGAACATGGCCAAATCTTAAATCAATGTCATGTTGAGTGTCATTTTGGCCACAGAGAACAAGAAAAATTGCAACACTCTCATCGACTTTAATATTATGTGACTCTTGTAACCCATACTTTTTCTCAAGGACTTCACATAATCGGATAAATGCTTCTGAACTCATGCGAATAAGAGTACGACACGAGATTTCATTGCTGTAGATTTGCTCCCGTATTATTTTCCAACCCCTTCCCCACACGTTGTTCAATGGATTCTTACAAAAATTTCTTTTGTAATATTCTAATATAGGATGCATGTACCCTTGCATAAATTCTTCTTCCTCCAATAACATAAGCTCCACTAACTCATCTTCTTCTAGATTTTCAATTCCACAAAAACGTAAATCTATAATACGAATATCCTGCACATATTTTATAAAACTTATTATTAATATAATCCTTAAAATAATTCACAGTTTTATAGATAAAAATAAATAAAATCCATATAAATATCAAACACCAAAATAATAAATCTCAAAACACTTAAATAAGCTTTTCAGCATCACTTCCATCATCATTTATATGGACTACACGTGCTGCATCTTTTGTTGATTCTTCTAACTCAGATGAGTGCATCCCAAGTAAGCCCATGAAATCATTTCTACCTGTTTCAGTTCCCATCGAACTAGTTCCAGTCACTCCAACAAGGTTCTGACTTGTCATTAGCAGATCAACATGAGAGCATGGATTCCCGTATCTATCTATGCCAACTAAACACTCCAAATATTTGATCTTAATTTCTCCACTCTCCAATTTTATAAATGCTTCACGGACATCTACTTCATTCTTCAACAGCTTATTTCTGCCCACCAATATACTCCAAGTTGTTCAATTGGTAATTTTTCTAGAACAGTTGTTGCATCACCATAGGATAGCTTCTGAAATTTGTGTGAGCGTAGTTCATCCAAAATGTCTTGACGTGTATCTATTACACGTTGAAATCCACTTTCAACCTGTGTTTCAAAGCTACTTCTTCTCCTTGGAGGGCGACGGTTTGATGTGCTTGGAATTGCTGGTTGGGTTCCTTGATCGTTAGGCACATCTGTAATTGGTTCAACACTTTGATCTTCTTGCATTTGGTCCAATGCTGAGTCATCATTGCTAGCTAAAGAAGGGTGAATCTGCTGGAGATGTTGGCCAAGCATATGCGGAGAATAACGTTCATCTTGCTCAACATCATGTTCACCAAAAAATTGGTCTAGCAAATCTTTGAATGGCAACGGTTTCTTTTGTAACACGCTAACAAATTTTCCTTTATTTCCATATTCCTACAGAGATAACAATAAAAATTTAGGTTACTAGCTTTATAATAAGAACAAAATTAATTGTATATGAATAAAGACTTACTGCATTCCGATCAGCCCACCAAATTCGCATCATATCTATCTGTCCAGTAGATTGATCAACCGCAACTCCAGTGCGTTTTATCAGTTGGCTATGAATACTCCATAATTTACGCAAATAACCAAGTTTGCTAATTATTTCTGGATCCCAAAAAATCTTTTCTCCCACCAACTCAAAGTATTTGTTCTCAATTCTTTTTTTAGCAGCAGCATCGGGCATTCTACTACGATAGTCTCCTGCTCTTAACTCCGCAATGACAAGTTCAAGCATAACTTGACAGTTTTGTCTTTCCACAGATACTAAAGGATATATTTCTAATTGTTAACTTAAGATATTATACATTTGATTATTACAGAAACAATTTATAAAGCATAATTACCTGGCCTTCACGACTGGTTTCACCGTCAATTGTGGTTCTTGCCTCATTGCTTGACTTACGTCCACGACGTGCTCCACTTTTATTTCTTGGAGTTGACATGATAACTGTAACAAAAAGACATGATAGAAGTTTTATTACTAATCATCATTCAATATGTAAGCTTTTTTTTTAACATAATAATTAATCCTAAAGTATAGTTTACCTCTTCTCTTGTTTCTAGATGTATTAGGGTTATAGGAGAAAAACGCTTGATGAACATATACTATATAGAAGGAGACTAACCTACGTAAGTTTGTTAAAATGTCAATTTTCTACAAGTTTATTTGATACATTAACATATTAATATATTTTTTACCAATTTTTAATGTTTTCCTTTTGGTTCCTTATATAATTTGATATGGGATATGTTTACACTAAAGTTCCTCATGAAAAAGGTGTTAGAATGAAGACAAATAATGTGTTGAGATCAAGCAATGAAGAGAGACCTAACGTGACTTGCAAGCAAAGAAAAGAGGAGAGGCACTTGAAATAAACTAAGGAGACCTATGGGGAGCTACTTCACGTGCATAGACAAGGTCAGAAGCACTCACTCACTTGCAAGACAAGGACCACTCAGCAACTTGCTCATCCCCCATGCTAGCCAAGCACATGCTGTCTCCTTTTGCTCCTCTCACTCCAAACATTAGATCTAGATCAGCATGGGTCTCTTATTATATTGTTTCTATTGTTTATTCATGTATGGGCAGTAGTATGGGCAGTAGGCTCCTCTTGGTGCCTATTTAAACTCTTGTACTCTCATCATTCAAAGCAAGGAAAAAGAACCCTTCATTATTCTCTTGTTCTCTCTTGATCACAATCTCTCTCTCTCTCTCCCTCTGGTCACGAATCACTCTCTACATTCTCTCAAGTGTTCTTGAGTATTCTTCAATATACTCTTCATATTCTTACATGGTATCAGAGCCATTTGGCTCCTAAACCTAGTTTTCTTCCGCAAAACTACACTATTCTTCATCACTTCTTTCATAACAGAGACAAACTTTTCTAAAATGGAACAAAACAAGGCAATGGTTATTCCCATCACTCTAAAGGGAGTTAACTACCTTCTCTGGTCAAGATTGATCAAGAATGCCCTTGGTGGAAGAGGCTTATGGTCCCATATCACTTCAGTGGAGGCGCCAAAGCAAACTGTCCAAGGAGAAGATGGCAAGGAGATCGTGGTAGCAGATGAAGGCAAATGGAGTCAAGAAGACTTTATGGTGCTGAACATCCTCCAGAACTCACTTGATGGTCCCATAATGGAGGCATACTCATACTGTGAAACCGCAAAAGAATTGTGGGATACCCTCCAGAAGGTTTATGGAAACACATCCAACCTCAGTAGGGTCTTTGAAGTGAAGAAGGCCATCAACGGCCTGAACCAGGAAGATATGGACTTTAACCAACACTTTGGTAAGTTCAGAGCTCTCTGGGCAGAACTGGAAATGTTGAGGCCAAATACCACTGATCCAACCATCCTGAATGAGAGGTGTGAGCAAGATAAGGTATTCGGTCTACTCCTCACTCTCAATCCAGGATACAATGACCTCATCAAACATCTGCTAAGGGCAGACAAGTTACCTACCCTTGAAGAGGTATGTGCTCAAATACAAAAGGAGCAAGGATCTGTGGGACTCTTTGGTGGAAAAGGTGATCTTAACATGGCGCACAAAGCAGAAGCGTCAGTCCATAAGGCCTATTTCAAACCAGAGAACCGGCGAATCACTTGTGAGCATTGCAAAAGGAATGGACACATGAAGAACCAGTGCTGGATTCTTCATCCTCATCTCAGGCCTCCATCACGGTTCAACCAAGCTAGAGGACATGAAGCTGTTTATCAGAATGCTCAACCTTTGGTTCAACCAATACAGCAACAAAACGGAGGAAGAGCCATGAACTCTACTGCCCACATTGCTGGAACATCTACTCAACCTCAACAAGAGGACTCTCTAATCCGCAAGTCAGACATTGAGGCTCTCATAAAAGCCATCAATGCAAACACTGGTAACATTAGTAGTAATGCTTTAAATACTATTCAATGTGACTCTAAAATTGCTAGGCCTTTAATCATAGATTCAGGAGCCTCACATCATATGATAAGAGATGCTAAACTGATTAGTAATGTTAAACCGGCTATAGGAAGTGTTACAATTGCAAATGGTGATAGGGTACCCATTGAGGGCATAGGGAATTTGAAACTATTTGATGGAGAATCTAAGGCTTTATACATGCCCACCTTTACATCTAACTTACTCTCGGTAAAAAGGGCTACGTGTGATCTTAACTGCCATGTGATATTTAGTCCTAATGAGGTTCATTTTCAGGATATTGAGACCAGTAAGATGATTGGAAAAGGTGTGAGCAAAGGAGATCTCTATTTGCTTGAAGACACTGAACTTAAATCAAATTTATCTTATGCTTTTACTTCTGCCTCTGTTTTAAATTCGAGTACTTTATGGCATGCTAGATTAGGCCACCCCCATTCTCGTGCCTTAGGATTGATGTTACCTAATATGTCTTTTAAGAATGATAGCTGTGAGGCTTGTATTCTTGGTAAACATTGCAGAACCGTTTTTCCTAAATCAAATTCTATTTATGAACATTGCTTTGATCTAGTTCACTCAGATGTCTGGACTGCACCTTGTGTATCTAGGGAAAACCACAAATACTTTGTCACCTTTATAGATGAGAAATCAAAGTATACTTGGCTGACATTAATCCAATCTAAAGATAGAGTGTTAGAAGCCTTTATTAACTTTCAAAACTATATCACTAATCATTTTAATGCCAAGATTAAGATTTTTAGGTCAGACAATGGTGGTGAGTACACAAGCCACGCTTTCAAGAACTATTTAACCAGGCATGGAATCATCCATCAAACCAGTTGCCCATACACACCTCAACAAAATGGAGTGGCAGAAAGGAAAAATAGACATCTCATGGAAGTTGCTAGGAGTATGATGTTCCACACTAATGTCCCAAAACGGTTTTGGAGTGATGCTGTGGTATCAGCATGCTACTTAATCAATAGAACACCTACACGGATCCTCCATGATGTCTCTCCTTATGAGGTATTGAATAAAACTAAACCCTCCCTTGAGCATTTGCGTGTGTTTGGATGTCTCTGTTTTGTTTTGATTCCAGGAGAACAAAGAAATAAACTTGAAGCCAAAAGTGTCAAAGCCATATTCATTGGGTATTCCGCAAATCAAAAAGGATACAAGTGCTATGTACCAGAAACCAGGAGGGTAATGGTCTCAAGGGATGTTAAATTTATGGAGTCAAAAGGGTATTATGATGAGAAAAGCTGGGATAACCTGAAAGATCTCTCACACACCCCATCAGACAGAGCAACTAACTTGAGAATCATACTGGAGAGCCTTAGAGATCAACAGCTTTCCGCAAATGAGACTCCTAGAGAGGTGCTCAATCCAACCACAGTTACAGCTCCAGAGGGTTTCCCGGTTGATCCTGAGGGGGGCAACCAACCAGAACCAGAAGGAGCAATACAACATGAAGGTTCTGAAAGTCATGATCAACATGAGGATGACGACACTGCAGAGCAAGTACAAGTACAACCATTAAGAAGAAGCGACAGGATTAGGCAGCAAGCACACACTGAAGAACAAGTGCAAGTACAACCATTAAGAAGAAGCACCAGGATTAGGCATAAAAGGGTATACTTCAATGCCAATGTAGTTACCCATCCCACTCAGGCAGTATGTTCCTTGGCTCAATATCCAGAAGAACATCAAGCCTTCATAAGCAACGTAGATCAAGAGTATCTTCCAAGAACTTATGAAGAGGCCATGGCAGATGATGAGTGGAGAGCATCGGTTGAAGATGAAATCAATGCCATGATCAAGAATGATACATGGTTTGAGGTTGAGCTCCCCAAAGGAAAGAAAGCAGTAACAAGTCGCCTCATCTACACCATCAAGTATCTAGCTAATGGAAAACCAGAAAGAAAGAAGACAAGGCTGGTAGCAAGGGGATTCACTCAGACTTATGGAGAAGATTACTTGGATACATTTGCACCAGTAGCAAAACTTCACACCATCAGAATTATACTGTCACTTGCAACCAACTTGGAGTGGGAACTATGGCAAATGGATGTGAAGAACGCTTTTCTTCAAGGAGAACTAGAGGATGAGGTCTACATGCGTCCTCCTCCTGGTCTAGAAGACATGGTCAAACCAGGAAACGTGTTGAGACTCAAGAAGGCCATCTATGGGCTGAAGCAATCACCAAGAGCATGGTACCATAAGCTCAGCACTACCCTTAATGGAAAAGGGTTTAGTAGATCTGAGGCGGACCATACTCTTTTCACCCTCACCAGCCAACAAGGTATAGTAGTCATCCTTGTGTATGTTGATGATATCATCATCACAGGGAGTGACAAAGAAGGTATACAAACCACCAAAGCATATTTAAAATCTGTTTTTGATATTAAAGATTTGGGTGAACTAAAGTACTTTCTTGGAATAGAAGTATGCCGATCTAAAGATGGGCTATTCTTATCTCAAAGAAAGTACACACTTGATCTCTTGAATGGAGCAGGTATGCTTGGAGAGAAACCAGCAAAGACTCCACTAGAGGATGGCTATAAGATCTTGCGTGAGGGGGAGTATGAGGCAACACCATTTGATGATCCAAAACAATACAGAAGACTAGTAGGTAAGCTTATCTATTTAACGATCACTAGACCTGATATTTGTTTTGCTGTGAACCAGGTGAGCCAGCATATGCAAGTGCCAAAGGTTCATCACTGGAAAATGGTGGAGAGGATACTCAGATATCTCAATGGAGCTCCTGGACAAGGAGTATGGATGGGATGTAATGGCAACACAGAAGTAGTAGGATACTGTGATGCTGATTGGGCAGGAGACAGAAATGATAGGAAGTCCACTACTGGCTACTGCACCTTCATTGGAGGCAATTTGGTAACTTGGAAAAGCAAGAAGCAAAAGGTGGTTTCATGTTCAAGTGCTGAAGCTGAATATAGAGCCATGAGGAAACTTACAAACGAGCTGGTATGGATCAAAGGATTACTCAAGGATTTGGGAGTCGAGATCACTTCTCCAATCATAATGCATTGTGACAACCAAGCAGCCATTCACATAGCCTCAAACTCAGTGTTTCATGAGAGGACGAAACACATTGAGGTGGACTGCCATAAGGTGAGACAAATGGTGATCCAAGAGGTCATATTGCCGTGCTACACAAGGAGTGAAGATCAGCTGGCCGACATTTTCACTAAAGCCGCAAGTACCAAGGTGTGTGAGTCCATTTATCCTAAACTTGGACTCACTGACATTACTAAGGCATAACTCTCTTAGCCATGGAGCTTCTACTCTTTCCTTAGTATGTTTTTGTCCCAACAACAGGGTTTTGCATATTAAGGTTTTAATGAGGGAAGTCTTCATGGTTTCCAAGCTTGATCCAATATAATGAGGTCAAGCTTGAGGGGGAGTGTTAGAATGAAGACAAATAATGTGTTGAGATCAAGCAATGAAGAGAGACCTAACGTGACTTGCAAGCAAAGAAAAGAGGAGAGGCACTTGAAATAAACTAAGGAGACCTATGGGGAGCTACTTCACGTGCATAGACAAGGTCAGAAGCACTCACTCACTTGCAAGACAAGGACCACTCAGCAACTTGCTCATCCCCCATGCTAGCCAAGCACATGCTGTCTCCTTTTGCTCCTCTCACTCCAAACATTAGATCTAGATCAGCATGGGTCTCTTATTATATTGTTTCTATTGTTTATTCATGTATGGGCAGTAGTATGGGCAGTAGGCTCCTCTTGGTGCCTATTTAAACTCTTGTACTCTCATCATTCAAAGCAAGGAAAAAGAACCCTTCATTATTCTCTTGTTCTCTCTTGATCACAATCTCTCTCTCTCTCTCCCTCTGGTCACGAATCACTCTCTACATTCTCTCAAGTGTTCTTGAGTATTCTTCAATATACTCTTCATATTCTTACAAAAGGAACGTGGAGGAATAATTAAGTTCTACAAGTACAAAATTTTCCTTCAAACTGGTAAAAAAAATCAGGAATTGAAAGGAACGTGCTGTTCCTTGCTATTATTTTCCTCGATTGAGGTCACCAGTTGGACCCTAAATGATCTAAATGAACTAAAAAATATTATATATTTTTTACACCTAAATGAAGCCTAAAATGATCTAAATGAACTTCTCTATTTTTATTTTTATCCTTGTGATATGCATAATGAATAAACAAATGCAATATATACACCAAATGAAACCTAAAATGATCTAAATAAACTAAAACAAGATACTCAAAATCATTTTTAGTAACTATACTCAAAATCATTAAAATCAAATATCATAACTTAGGCAATGTACTAATAAACCAGTGTAAATGTGATTTTTGTGAAAATGTTGTACATGTGGACAATGATTTTTTTGTGAAACTTTGTATACATTCTAGTTCTACCAACGTTTGTCTTGATCTTGAAATGTTTGATAGAAGACCAATTGTTTTTCATGAAGTCATCGACGAAATATAAAACACATTCATGAGGAATAGTTGCTTGGATTTTTTTCACTAAAATAGAAATTGTACAAAAAGTAAAAGACATACATTTATACATGATACCAAATAATTCTAATATACTAATTATCTATAGCAAAGAACTATAAATTTAGTTAAACACCTGACTTTGGAATCGACCAAAATTGATTTCAATTTGTACAATCTAGGAAGCTGGTAATTTGATTTCCATTTTCGTAGTAGATTAACTTTAATATGCCAAGTGTTTCTTCAGCATAATTCAGAGTGGAAAAAAAGTATAGGTTGTCATCTTGGTTAAGATAAGAAAATACTTTTCAGAGTGAGAAAAGTTTGAAATTATTTCTATTATAATGAGAATAATGTTCCCCAATTTAAAACTTTGTATTTTGTATAATTTGTTAGTTTAACAAAATAAATATAACATAACGTAGAAAATTAGTATTTTGATATTACCAAAGTTTATATTTTTATGAAGGGAAGAAATAAAAATCAGAATATGTTGGAAACAAAAATATCAATAATATACTACTTTATGCATAGTGTATGGTGTTTAGCTTTTCAAAGAATAGATAAGCAAACATGTACACAATATTGATATATTTTGAATAATTAACATATACTATACAAAATAAATAATTAGCAAATATTTTTTTGTTTCATTTTATATGTCGTTCTAGGTTTTTCTCACATATTAAAGAAATCATTTAATTTAGGGATAATTTGATTAAAAACAATGAACAATGGTGAAATTGGGCCAATACCAAAACAGTAAATTATCATGGCGTGTGTGGGGTCAAGATAAATAAACCCGAAAAGAAATCAATTCCAATGTGGATTCATCTAAAGAACATTCCAATGACGATGTTCTCTTGGAAGGGTCTAAGTTTTGCATTGAGCCTTGTTGGAGTCCCAGTTAGACTCCATCCCGAGACGGCTCAATGCTTAAATATGAAGATTGCAAAGATTTTCATAAACACTGGCCTCACCAAAGAATTACCTAAAACCATGAACTTCAATTTCCAAGGAAAGAGGACACAGGTGGAGTATATCTACCCTTGGTTTCCGGATAAATGTATCAACTGCAACAAATGGGGACATCTTTCTAAGGTTTGTGTGCGTGAGAAGGTTGAACTAGACCAAGATGTTGGTTCAAAAACGGTAGTGGAAGGACAAGAATTAGCAGAATTACCACAACTTGATGAGGTACAAAACACCATTAATGGT
The DNA here is from genome assembly GCA_905132765.1 of Moricandia arvensis. Classification (NCBI taxonomy): domain Eukaryota; kingdom Viridiplantae; phylum Streptophyta; class Magnoliopsida; order Brassicales; family Brassicaceae; genus Moricandia; species Moricandia arvensis. The sequence goes on from CAJHQP010001100.1 coordinate 87,318, forward strand.
GAAATTTAATCACATCAGGAAGGTGTTAGGGACAGAGTGGAATCTGATCTGGTGACAGAAATAGATCAAGCCTTAAATGGAGCGAAAGAGAATGAGACAGCTAGTGTTTTGGCAGAAGCAGAAACAGAGTCGTTTTTAAAAACGTTGGGAATAGAGAAGGTAACCGTGGAAACATGATCCAGTTCAAGAGGTTGAGAATGGTCTGATGTGTCCCCAGCTAAGTCTTGTCGATCTCCAGTTTGGGTACCTCCTCCACTTGAATTCGGAAATGTATCCATTCTCTACTCAAGATTTTCAGTTCTTAGCAATGATGAGGAAGGGGAAGAAGGAGAGATATCAACACAAAGTGAAAATGATGCAAATAATGAGAGTATTTGTCAACAAATACAAGTGACAGATAACCAAGTTGATGTTTCTACACAAACCACAAAGAAAGAGGTGGTCCTTCGACAATCTCTTCCAAGAAGCTCAAAAGATAATCATAAATATATCGACTTTGCGGTTCAACATTCCAAGGATGTAGGTCCAAGTGATGTGAATAAAAAGAACTATCCAAAAATTTATTGATGTCTGGTTTCTTCTGGAATATCAGGAGTTTCAACAAACCAACAAAACAGGCTGTAGTAGAGGGGTGGATAAAGAAGGAGAGGTTTCAATTTGGTTGTATTTTGGAAACAAGGGTCAGAGAAAATAGATCAAAGAGAATCATCTCTTCTGTTTTCAAAGACTGGTCATTTATTTCTAGCTATGAACATGGCAGGTTGGGGAGAATCTGGGTTGTCTGGGGGCCAAATGCTAGGGTTACGCCATGCTACTAGACATGACAATTTATTACATGTTCAATTCTGCTGAAGGGATGACAGAGGAAGTGCTATGTACGTTTTTTTATGCAAAAAATACCCAGAAGAAAGAAGGGAATAGTGCGATGACTTGAGAAGCCATCATGATTCTCCTATGTTCAAAGATAAATTGTGGTTAGTCATGGGTGACTTCAACGAAACCCTTGACGTCGAGGAACATTCAGGTTTGGGACAAGTTTCTACGACCAATATGAGAGACTTCAAGAATACTATCAATCATTGTTCTCTGAGAAATGCGTCATATCAAGGTCCAAAGATGACTTGATGTAACATGAGAGAGGTTGATTTGATATGCAAGGATTTGGATCGAACTTTTATGAATGATACTCGGGCAAGCAAATTTCCACAGACCTACTGTGTTTTTGAATCTGGCGGTTGCTCGGACCATCTTAGATGCAGGATCATGATACATGACCAGCCTCTCAAGCCCCGGAAGCCATTTAAATTCTCAAATGCTTTAACTGATTTTCCAGAATTTCTTGCTCTGCTAGAAGAATATTGGAATGAAACTCAACCATTATTTCATTCTACCTCAGCGCTATTTCGGTTAACAAAGAAACTTAAATCGCTTTTGCGAAACCTGAGCAAGCAGAAGATTGGGGATATATCACATAAAGCAAAGGAAGCATGGTTACGGCTGTGTGACTGTCAAAAGCAGACTCTTCTCAATCCTTCACAGGCACTTATGGCGGTGGAATCACAAGCGTATGAGAGATGGCTCTTCATGTCGGGTTTAGAAGAGAAAATTCTTAGTCAGAAAGCCAAACTTCACAGGTTGGGATTGGGAGACGGTAATAATAAACAATTTCATCGAGCAGCTACTACTCGGGGGGTAAGGAATTCAATCCGGGAAATTCAGAAGAATGATGGTTCTCTTATAAACACTCAGGAGGATATTAAACATGAAGCTGTTGATTATTTCAGCTCTTTCCTGAATTATAAACCAGCTGACTACGTGGGTATAGAGACAATGGAACTCCAAGATTTGTTGGGTATTCAGTGTGAGGAAATGGACAGAACAATGCTGGACAGAGTTATCTCGGAGGAGGATATTAAAAGGTGTTATTTAAAATGGCAAATAACAAATCACCAGGTCCAGACGGTTTCACTTGTGAGTTCTATAAAGCTGCTTGGCCAATTATAGGAAAAGATTTTGTTGTCGCAGTCCAATCTTTTTTCGACAAGGGTTTTCTTCCTAAAGGAATTAACTCGACGATCCTTGCCATTATCCCAAAGAAGGATCAGGCTATTCCCATGAAGGACTACCGGCCGATCTCATGCTGTAACGTGCTCTATAAGTTCATATCAAAAAATCTGGCCAATAGGTTGAAAATCATTCTATCGAAATTCATCTTTACGAAGCAATATGCTTTTGTTACGGATAGACTGCTCATGGAGAATATATTACTGGCATCAGAGCTAGTAAAGAATTATCATAAGACGTCTATCTCCTCCAGATCTCAATTCAAATTGATATTTCAAAAGTGTTTGACTCGGTGCAATGGCCTTTCTTAGTATCCATTCTCACTGCCATCAATGTTCTTCAGTAGTTTATTGTTTGGTTACAGAAATGTGTCGAGATGGCTTCTTTCTCTGTTCAAATAGATGGTGAACTGGCTGGGTATTTTAACAGTGGAAGGGGTTTGCGCCAGGGATGCTCCTTATTTCCATATCTCTTTTTAATGAGTATGCAGGTTCTAACTAAGATGCTTGACAAGGCTGCAAGTGAAAGGAAAATAGGATACCATCCCTACTGCCAAGAACTTATCTTAATCACTTGTGTTTCGCTGATGATTTGTTGGTGTTCTCAGACGGGAAAAAAAACACTATGTTCAAGGTATTCTCCAAGTATTCATAGAATTCGCAGCATACTCTGGTCTCAAAATCAGTTTGGAAAAGTCCACACAATTTCTTGCTAGAGTTGAGGATTCGGAAAAGCTGAGATTTTATAACAGTTCCCATTTGATTATGGGTCACTTCCGGTTAGATATCTTGGCCTCCATCTGATGTCTAAGCGCATAACAGCTAGTGACTATGCCCCTCTTGTTGACCAAATCAAGAAAAAAAATATCTTCATGGACTGCACGACAACATTCATTCGCTGGCCGTCTTCAACTCTTAGGCTCTGTCATACACAGTCTAACTAACTTTTGGATGTCAGTTTTCAGGTTGCCGAAACAATGCATCAAATAGATAGAAAGCTTATGTTCAGCTTTCTTATGGTCCGGTCCATATTTGAATCCACATAAAGCAAAGTTGGCATGGAAAGATGTGTGCAAGCCCAAAGAGGAGGGAGGGCTAGGATTGAGATCGCTCGCATAAATGAACAAAGTTTGCATGCTGAAGTTGGTGTGGAGAACTCAGTCAGCTAGAAACTGTCTTTGGGTGAGATGTTGCGGTTCACAACAGACTATCGACGGGTGAGCGTGTGCTTCGATGGAATGTCAATGCTAATGCAGATTGTGTTCTATGTAACTCTCAGATTGAAACACGAGATCACTTGTTCTTCAGTTGCTGTTACTCGGATGAAGTATGGAAGAATATCACTGGTAATCTACTGGGATATTGGTATTCCAGTGGCTGGCGGGACAATTTAAAATGCTTAACAGATTCGTCATTCGATTGCACCACTCTGTTTTTGCTGCGTTCTGCTTTCCAAGCTGCAATGATATATTTGTGTCGTGAAAGAAATGGCAGACGGAACGGGAACCCCTCTCATGCTCCATGCTTCTTGAAAACCTCACTGATAAGCATATCAGGAACCAGATAGACTCGTCTCGAGGTAGACTTCACGGACGATATGACCAAGCTATGATGCTCTGGTTTGCATCAAGGTGATTAGTAGAGAATTTTTGTTTTCCTGGTTCTTTCTTTCAAAAATTTCTAAACTCGTTCAGCTTATAGTTACATTCATTGTAAAAATGTTTTTTTTTGTTTCGGAAAAATTTAACATTCATTAAAAAAAAACAAGAACACGGCAGTGTGCATGGCTAACTTAAACTTAACCAAACTTTTTAGATGTATGGCTAACGTACGAGATGGATTGCTAACATAATAGATGGATAGCTAAATTTATAAAGTGACCGCTTTCGTCATTAGAGTGATTACTAACATAGTAGATGGATAGTTAAGTAATGGTTTTGAACATGTGATGTTTAAACCCCTCGACACTTAAACTTAACCACACTTTTTAGGTGCATCGCTAAGTTACGAGATGAATTACTAACATAATATATGTTTCGCTAAATTTATAAAATGATCGTCTTTATCATTAGCTAGATTGCTAACATAATAGATGGATAATAAAGTTTTGGTTTTGAACACATGATGTTTAATGGATTACATGTTTAATGTCAAGCCAAAAAGAAAAGTGTAGATATATATGTTGTTAACATTAACTGATTTGGGGGTCTGCGATGTAAACATGTAAAGACAATAGATACTTGATACTTAATCCTTAATCATAGGCACAACCTTATAAACACATAGCTAATTTATGAGAAGGATTGCTAACATAACAAAATGGACAGCTATATAAAACGATTGTATTCATCATTAGATTGCTAGCATAATAGATGGATAGTTAAGTTATGAGATTCATTACTAATTTATTAGATAAACGACTATAATGTTAGTAATTTGGTAACTGCATGTCTCCATTTGATGGTCCATATTTTCACTAACGTCTTCATTTGATGATCAATACTTTCACTAACGCTCTAGAAAATGGTTTATATTTTAACAACTCGAGTAGATGGTAATATATTAAATTATCCTCCAAATGTTATGAGGATAACATAAACTAAATTTGTCTGAAATAAAAAGTAACAGTCCACGTTTGAACCGTTATGGCAGTCTTAGATCCTACACTAAGTTTCCACTCTCCACTAATCTCAACAGTAGAATATTCTTGACAAATCGAATGTTGAAACCCATGGGAACCACTAGACGTTGTTGCAGTGCAATATCTAGCATTTTCATTTGTGATATCTACTTTTCTGCATATCATAAGCACCAAAAATTGGCATCAAAACATAGAGAACACCATCAAGATCTATCTTTTATATATATTGCTATACTTGACAAAAATATCTGAACCTAAATAACTTTAATATTCAAAGTAAGAAACTTTTACAGAAACACTGATGTCGGATAAGTTTAATCCTTAAGTTGTTGTAGTACTTAAGGTGTCAATCCAAACTCTAGTGATTCTAAGCACTAAGAATACAGATCATTTGGCTTAATCTAAGTGAAATCAAATGAGGTTTGTTGTAGCAGGAAACAATGTGAAATGATCAAGTTTTAATACAAATTAAACAAAGAAGAACCAATGGGTATTTAGGCAATCGATTTCAGGGTGGTAGTTCTAAATCAAGGTGTCTAACTTCAAATAAACACAACTTTCTATAGGCCTAGAACTCATTCAATATAGGTTAATCCACTTTCGATGGTAGAAACCCTTATGCAATTATGAACTAAACATCAACTTCCGTTCGTTTTGTTCACTCAAACATACATTAAGATTTAGTCTACTAGCCATCTAGCAATCTAAACATCAACTTCCGTTCGTTTTGTTCACTAGAGCAATACTAAGTTATTTCAAGCATTATGCAAACACTTTCGATGTCCTACAAACACTTAGAATCTAGATTAAAATGGCCAAAATCAATCTAGCATTAAGAACACTTAGTAAGCATAGAAATTTAAGCATTTTACCATTAGAACATCTTAACTCTTTTCTAACCACCCATTAATCTACCTAACCCATTGATCCTAAGGATGACTACTCACTAATCATCTTGTTTACACTTAATCCCATGATGGATAGAAGCATAATCAAGATGATATAATATATGAAAACAAGAATCAGAATGTAGATGAAGAGAATAGCTAAAGAAAACAAGACTTTATAACATAAACTTCAAGAACACTTAAGAACAATTGTTTTCAAACAAGAACTTAAAATAGAATGCAAAACAAGACTTAAAATGAAAGTGATAGACTCTATTAGACAGAAGAAGACTGAGAAGGAGATGGTGTGTTTTGCCATGGGGTTTGGGGTTCTATTTATAGGTGAAGAACAACCCACCCCCCATGTTACAAAGTTAAGATCTAGATCTAAAATAAAACACACTCATTGGTGTTTCTTCCACTTTATCCCATTTGCACACACCTTTTGACCCTTCACAAGGCAAATGTAAACTTGGCTCTTCAGAAAAGGTAGAGAAAGTTAGGCCACTTGATCCACCAAACTCGTCCAGCACATGAAAAGTGACACAGGCTGTCTGGATCGATCGATCGGTTTTTTGTCCAAAACCGGATCGATCGATCCGTGTGTATTTCTTCGAGCAAAAGTTATATTCAATGTCCCGATCGATCGATCCATTTTTTCGTATAAATGGATCGATCGATCCATGCCCAAATCGATCGATCTGGACTTCAGATCGATCGATCACTTTACCATTTTGCTCTCGGCTTTCTTGGATCGATCGATCCAGTTTTCCATCAAAAACGGATCGATCGATCCAAGTCTCTTTTTGCTCCTTTTGTGTTCTAATCATTTCCAAAACTCCAAATAGCTCATCCAACACCTACAAGATGCAAATGAACATGTAATAGACTCTAAATGCAAATAAATGTAAGATTAATGCATGAATATATATGAAAATACAAAGCTAAAACTATGCAAAATCACAACACATCAAACACATTAGCCTATAAATGAGAAACTAAGTACCCAATATAGCAAATACAATTTAACATGCATTTTCACCTATAAGACTATAAATATACACAATTAAGGAATGAGTAAAGCTGTAAAGGTGAGATTCTTATGAAGCCTTTAGCTAAACTTCAACAAGAGCACACAAAAAAGAGGAAGATGAGGTAAAAGGTTGTACAACCTGGTAAGGATGTTACGGCGAGGCACGAGTGATGAAAGAACGAAAGAAGAAACGCGAGGACAGCGTGAAACCAGAAACAGAAGGAGAAAAGTGGCGGAGAGAGACTCCCACGGCCGTAGGTGAAGATAGTATTTCCTTCTTGAAGGGATTGTAGCGTGCGAGATCGTCTTGTTCCATTTTGGGATTCTAGGGTTTGATTTGGTTGATTGGGAACTACAAACAGAGACAAGTGAGGAAAGAGATTGGGCTTTTGTGGAGAGAGAAGGAGGAAGAGAAATAATAAATTTTAAATTTGAGACATAAAATTTATTTTTGGTTTTCACTTCTGACAGTGAATCTTCGTGTGTCATAAATAAAGATTTAGCCTACAGACCTCATGTACTTTGGTGATCGCGTAGATATATGAGTATCAGTGTCCTAGAAGTTTGAACACAGTGCAACATAAGTGTCCATTGGTATAATGCAAATTAGGGTGAAAGCGTTGGTAAGAGTCCAAATTTCTCTAAATTTATGGTTTTGACTATGAAAACTTTTTTTCTTTATTATCTTAATTTATAAGCTAAGATAATATGGATAAAATAGTCAAAACTATGAAAGTGATCAATTATAAACAAAATCGGGAGGAAAGAATAAGAGAATGTTAACCAAAACGGACATGAAAAATGTATATGATAGGGATTTCTTAGAGCTGTAATGCATATAATATGGGCTTCTCGACAACTTGGATTGATTGGATTATGTGGTGTATTTCATTAGTTAAGTATAAGATACTCATGAATGGACAGCCTAAGGCAATATTTTTCTATAGATGGGACTACATCACGGAGATCTTTTGTCTCCTTTCATATTTATTCTAGGAGGGGGCTACATCAAGGAGATCTTTTGTTTCCGTTCATATTTATTCTATGCACGGAAACACTTGTTATCCTTCTTTATCATGCAGAGAATAAGAGAAGATAATGGGGATGCATGTGTCACGCGCTAGCCCTCCGGTATCTCACTTTCTCTTCGTCGTTGATAGCTTTTTCTTTTCTAAGGCATAGCTCCCTGATGTGAAGAAATTATGAAAGCAGTAAGAAAAAATGGAAAAGCATCAAGGCAGTGTCTCAACTTTGATAAGCCCTCTCTACTCATTGGTAAGAGAATCCCTGAGAACGAAAGAAAACAACCAAGGATAATTTTGAAATTCAGAATGAAGGGGGAATGAGTTCCTACTTGGGAGTACCGGAAAATATTAATGGATCAAAATGTACGATACTTGCCTTCTTAAAGGACAAATCGCAAAATAGAGTGGATGGGTGTCGGCACAGTGGTTCAAGAGGAGGGAAGGAGGTTCTCATCAAATCTATTGTGTTGGCCCTTCCGACCTACATTATGTCTAGCTTCTTGCATCCTCTAGAAATCTGTGAGAGATTTGCGAGTGCCATTGCACATTTCTGGTGGATTTCGAACCCCCTAAAAATGTCGTCATTGGGCAAAATGGGAGAAAATTTGCTTACTGAGAGATGGTGGAAGTTATTTTCGTATGATCTGTGAGTTTAACTTGACCATGCTGGCAAAAACGTTATGATTAGTATAATTCCAGACTCTCTTCTAGCTCAAGTGCTGAAGGAAAAAATATTATAGGCTAGTTCACTTTTCCGAATAAGTACTACATATTTTCCTTTTTATGTGTGGACGAGTCTATCTGCTGCAGCACAATTATTATTTTTGGGGATTAGACAGAAGATTCACTAAAGCTATGTGGTTATAGATTGGGAGGATCCTTGGATTTTCGACTACACTTGCGAGGCCTACCCGTCCTAATGCCCGATGGTCTACCCAAGAATGATAGTCAGTGATTTTATTAGAAATGACCAGAAGGAATGGGATGTGGAGATACTTGAGAACTTTGTTGTTCTAGAGGACATATCACTGATCCGTAGCTTGACCATTAGCTGAACCAATCATCGAGATAGTTATTGTTGGATCTTTAAAAAGAGTGGTTAATATACTATTAAGTCTAGATATTGGGTCGCCAAAAATATATTAAAGCAAGAAACTGAGGTGATATACTCGGATCCCAATATTACTAAGCTTCAAGCCTTTTCTTAGAAAACTAAAGCTCCTCAGAATATGCACCATCTAATTTGGCAGCTAGTAACATGACATGTAAATATAAAAAGAAATTTGACACGCATATGAATCTGACACACGTCATATGCGATGTGATACTCATTGTCCTAGATGTGGGGAACTTGATGAATCAGTTACTCATTCAACCGAGATGTGGGGAACTTGATGAATCAGTTACTCATGCTAGTTTGAATGTTCGCCAGCTTTACAAGCATGGGCTTTATCGACCACACCATCTAGTCGTAATATTTTTCCGGTTTTGAGTGTTTATACCAATATAGATTACCTATTAAGTTGGAAAACAATATTGAAGACTAAAAAACTTGATAGGGATCCATATCCATGTATAATTTAGAATATCTGGAAAGCTCGACCTGATAAACTATTCAGAAGAATTGACATGGATCCACTGGAACTATTAAGACATGCAAAAAAACAATGTCAAGCTTGGTTTTCATAAAATACATCAACTTCTTCAGTGACACAATCATCTGGAATTATTGGTTCAGAAATCGTATGCTTATGGAACATATGTTTAGTAGATGACTCTTGGATTTCTACCTTAAAACTTAGTAGGAGTGGATGAGTTTGGAAAAAGACGTCTGAAAATATCCAAATAATTAATGAGATCAAGGAACTAAAGCAGACGAGAGTCTTATTTACACTCGGAGCTAGAACCATTTATTTGTGAAATTGAGAGTATGTTACAACACTCTGCCTGTCAGAACTTTAGAACGGACTGCAACGATTTGGTCATCATGAATTTCAGAACCACATGCATGGGCAAACTTTTCAACAGAGCTGAAAGAGTTAAAGCTGTTACAAAGACAGTTTCAGTCATTTAAGCTTTCGTACACTCCTTGAGGCTATAATGCAATTGTTGATTCTTTAGATAAAACTGCAAAATCTTCCCATATGGAACTTTTTATGTTGCTTATTCTATCTTGATCAGGTTTTCTACACTACGTCTTGTTTGAGTAATAGAATGACTTTTTGACGGAAAAGATCAAACTAAACATTTTTTTCAGTTTTCATATAATTATTAATTACTAGATTGGATTCTGTGTTCAAAATCAAAGCAACACTCACCTTGTTGTCATAATCCTTCAAGTACTCATCTCCATGTTTCTGTAAGCTTTTATCAATTGATTGATCATTGTGCTTCTTGATTTAAACAAGGTATTGCTATGTAAAATACCTGAAGACGCCTATACCCTTTGAAGTTGTCAAGTTTTGTTTGCCCTTTGGGTCCCTAGAGAGACCAAAGGTAATACTCTCATTAAATCCAGGTTAGTTAGTTAGCACTTTCACATGTTTCATCTTATAATCTCATCAACATATTCATCACCAGTACGCAAAGAGATAAGATTTTGCTTTTTTTACATTCAATGCTCTCTTCTCTTTTCGAAGTTCACATGATATATCTCCTCAACACTCTACGTTCACCCCTATATGAATAGCCTCATGTTACTATTGCCCTCATAAAGACAAAGAGTGTACTCTTCTTTAGTTTCTTTCGTCATGGCTCGGAACAAGCACGAGTTTCCTCTTGACGCTGAGGCCTATGAGATCATATGCAAGATAGGCGTTGGTGTCAGTGCTTCAGTCTACAAAGCCGTATGCATTCCAATGAACTCAACAGTAGTTGCCATCAAAGCCATTGATCTTGACCAGTCTAGGGCTGACTTCGACAGTCTTCGCCGTGAAACCAAGACCATGTCTCTTCTTTCACATCCCAACATCCTCAACGCTTACTGTTCCTTCACCGTTGATCGATGCCTTTGGGTGGTCATGCCTTTCATGTCTTGTGGCTCACTTCACTCCATCGTCTCTTCCTCTTTCCCTGAAGGGTTACCCGAAAATTGCATTTCCGTGTTCCTCAAGGAAACTCTTAATGCAATATCGTATCTTCACGACCAGGGTCACCTCCACCGTGACATCAAAGCTGGTAACATCCTAGTAGACTCTGATGGATCCGTGAAGCTCGCTGATTTTGGAGTATCTGCATTCATCTATGAACCCGTGACAACGTCGTCTGGAACGACGTCGTCTTCTTTAAGGCTGACTGATATAGCCGGAACGCCGTATTGGATGGCTCCGGAAGTGGTTCACTCTCACACAGGGTATGGTTTCAAGGCGGATATATGGTCGTTTGGGATAACGGCGTTGGAGTTAGCTCACGGTAGACCTCCGTTATCTCACTTACCGCCGTTAAAGAGTCTGCTCATGAAGATCACCAAGAGGTTTCATTTCTCTGATTACGAGATCAATACAAGCGGTTGTGGTAAGAAGGGTAACAAGAAGTTCTCTAAAGCGTTTAGAGAGATGGTTGGGTTGTGTCTTGAGCAAGATCCTGCTAAGAGACCTTCTGCTGAGAAGTTGCTGAGGCATCCCTTCTTCAAGAACTGCAAAGGAGTTGATTTTGTGGTCAAGAACGTGTTGCAATGCTTGTCGAACACGGAACAGATGTTTATCGAGAGCCAGATGTTGATCAAGGGTGTTGAGGATGATGAAGAAGATGAGGAGATAGTCAAGAACAGGAGAATCAGTGGTTGGAACTTCCGTGAAGACGATCTTCAACTTAGTCCAGTGTTTCCCACTACTGAATCAGACACTCCTGAGTTCAGTCCACGTGGAGGAGATGGAATCCAAGACAAACCAGAAGAAGATAACGTCGTGTTAACTGGAGGCTTGTCAAACCGAAACGAGGAAGCTAAGGAACAAGAAGGTGAGGTTTGTGGGTTTGACAGAGATCTGGTTTTAGAGAAACTGAGACTGTTGAAGAGAAGCTTAGAGCATCAAAGAGCAAGAGTGTTGGTGATAATTGAAGCTTTGAGTGGGGAGAAAGAAGAGAGGAACAGAGAAGAAGAGCTGCTAGAGATGGTGGAAAAGCTGAAGATTGAGTTGGAAGCTGAGAAGATGAAGACCTTGCGTGCTGAGAAAGAAAGTGTTTTGAGTTAACTATTTACAAAGTTTTAGTGGCGGCGATTTTTAATGGTTTTCAGTTTTTATATTTTTCTCGTTTAGATTATTGGCACTAGATTAAATTTAACGTATTTATCAAATAATAATTTATTAGTTTATCGAGTAATAATTTATGAAACCAAATTCTCTTGGGATAAATTTGTTGATCTTGTTTTAGGCAAGTTGCACCTTCCCCTTTTAGCATAATGTATTTTAGCTACTAATAGCCACAACTTGGCTAAACCATGACAATTATAGTCACGGTTTAGGTAGGAGAATAAATCTGTTAGGTTAGCCACCACTTAGTTACCAAAATAACAAACGGTAGCCACGTTTATAGTGTGTTAATATTGTAACACATCTTCAAGCAATGCATAACTTCTTTTTTTTTGGCACAAAACAATGCATAACTTATTGAAGATGTTTACACACTTTCCAGTATTGAGGATGTTAACACACCTTCTGCACCATTCCTTTTAATTCAAGTAAAGCTAACTTTGTAATAATATCAAGAGTTAGAAAAATGAAATATTATTATTAGCTACAGTTAAGATAATACTAGGGCTGCATTAGATATAGAAATAGCTACAATTAACGAAATTTATTAGTACCATTCCAGCGAGATTTTTATAAGCTATGATAGTTATTCAAACGAGATTCAAAATTTTCAATTGGAGCAGCATCACTAAATTCTACTCGTAATACTCCATATGTTTCATATTAAGTGTCACTTTACCTTTTCGCACACAAATTAAATAAATAATTAATTTTACATATTTTCTATAAAAAACACAATTACCTATACACATAACCATATTTCAACCAATAGAAAATAAATTACATTATGAAACTAATAAATTTTGCAACAAAATTCGAAAACGACACTTGTTTTGTAACCAAAAAAAATCTCTACAGTGACACTTGTTTTGTAAACAAAAAAAAATCTCTACAGTGACACTTAATATAAAACGGATGGAATATGAAATTAACAAAAATAAATAATTGAGAAGTTGCTCAAATTGAATACTTTAACTCTTTTTGGTATAAAAATTAATATCACCAATCCAAAATAGAGAAGAAAAGAAGCTAGTAATACTAACAAGATCATCAAACAAAAAAGTGATCAAAAGGAAGAAGAGCACAAAAAATGAAACAAAGCTATAACCATGTTCATGATGTTCTTTTTTATTTAATATTTTTAATTATTAATTCTTAGAAGAAGAGTACACGGCATGAAATCATGCAGATCAACAAGATATTACAAAACAAACGAATCTTCAAAAGACTCAGAAATAACTGAATCCTTAGTTTCAATTTACTTTAGAAGTGAAAGGAGAATCTAGCCGCTTCTACCTTTATTCGTACGCCCAAGATTTCCTCGTCCGCGTCATCTCTTTAGCCTTTGTGGACGGTTTAACTGGGTTTTCCCGGAGGATTCTCTTCTTCCAGAAAGAGTCATGTGATCCATCAAATTCATCTTTGAACTTAATGGTTCATCTTCTTCTCCTTCCAAGGACATCAATGAGGCAAACATGTTTGTACCTAAAACTGGTTCAGTTATTCCACTATCCTCTCCTTCGCCCATAAGTGATGGACAATGTCCTAGAAGGTTCCATGTCATCATACTCAGTGTCTTCATTAATACAACTAAAAACAGGAGACACATACATGTTCTCAAGTATTGTTATAGTAACTAAGGAAATGAGGTCACCTAAATCAACATCAATAGCTACTTCGACCTCATTTGATTCCTTACTTGCAGGAAGATGACTGTTTGGTGTAGATAGAGTGATGCCTGAAGTTAAAGCTAAAGTAGAATTGGGACGACTAGATTTTGGTAATGTGTTGGCGCCTCATCAATTGGTGGAGATGTGTTGCTTGACTTGTCATTTTCATGAGCAAAAGCAAGGGCTGGTGTGATCATATCGACCACGACATCATCCACCAAGACCCTATTTTCATGAACTGAGGCTGAAGTCTTTTGCTGCGATAGGGACAAACATCTTTTGGCCTTGTGACCTAACTGACCACATTTCTCACATTTCGTGGGACGCCAAGAATATTCAACGTCTACCATGGAGTTGTTTCCTTGCTTATCCCATGCTGCAACTTTTTGAGGGAACGGCTTAGGACCCATTTCCGAGTATTTTCATCAGGAATGTGAAAGATATAGAAAAAAATCACTTATCTTCTTGACAAAGATGTTACATTTTCTTCCCCAAATCTTATTGAGAATAGCATGAACTATCCCACCAGATGGAACCAGACAACGGCAGAACTAACCAATCACGTATTCTTTCTGATTTTGTAAACCATTGAGAATGACATGGTTGGGTATAGTTACCTTAGGAGTACCATCCTCCATATACTACGGCATAGTCACTCGATGTAGGTTCATGGAGTTCGGGTTTAAGCGAGCAGTCCATGGAAATCGAATTTAATCAGTTGGATACATAACAATGGAAGGAGGAGTAGTGACTTCATGAGCTGTGGAAATCCCAGCAGTCTCTTTGCAATGATCATTTCCTCTTCATAGACCTTGTTGAAAGAGCTGGGCAGTTGACTGAATCTAGAGTCACCTTAAAACGAGCCATTGGTTCCCCTAACCATGCCAATGGTTTGGCCCAAGCTCCTGAGGCAGTACGAGTGTTGATAGAGCCATTAAGTGTCGGAGGAGTGGGATGTGTAGACAGAGGGACCTCTGACGGCGACTGTACTGCTGTCCCAGCTATGGAACGAGACTGGAAAGAGGAAGGAACTGAGAGATTCGAGCCATCCTTAACAACACGAGGCTGCAGAGAATGCAAGGATGGATCAAGTTCAGAGTTTGTGTCAACCGAACCTTGAAGCAGAGAGTTTGACGGAGGGGAAGCTTCGATTTCAAAGCTCGACATCAGAAGAAAACTAAAACGAAGAGAGAGATTGGCGAGTATTCTCCGAGAGGAGAGAAATGGAGACGGCGGAGCCGCCGAACGGAAATCACGATTGAGATTAGGGGTTTGCTCAGAGTTGCCAACGAAGGGGGTGCATTCTTCTAGCGCTGAACTCTTATCTGTTTTAAGGAATGCTGCTCTCTTCATGATGTTCAATTTAATTAACACCTAAAAACTTACGATGAAAGTGCTCAAGATAAGAAGAAGAAGAAGAAGCAAAAGAAAAAGAAGAACAAGGAAGAAGATGTTGACAATAAACAAAGAAATGGAGTTGCAAAAACAAGTCAACGAGAGAACTAAGTGAAGATGCAGCTAACCATTAATTAGGTTAAATCCAACAAAAAGTAGACCGTAGGATAAAGCCTAGCTAGTTTCTACTTTCTAGAGTTGTTGGAGTCTAAAGTTGTTGTTAAACTAGAGATAATGAAGTAAACACATGAAAACACGAAAGACGTAAAAATGATTTCATCGTTAAGTATTGTGTAAGATCTTAACCTAGGCCCCCAAATTCTTTTTGTTTTTAAAGAGAAAATCCCATTAGTCCTACGGTCCATTAGGTTAAACCTAGGGTTTCCTCCCTTTTTCTTATAAAAGGAGGTGTCTCTTTCTCCATTTCTCTTATCATAGAAAAACCTAGCGAAGCTCTGCAGAGATTCCGAGCCGTCAACCCTCCATCGTGGAACCCCAGTCGCCGGCTGCAACCTTCGACGTTGATCACTACCGCTGGTTATCCTTTTCCATCATCTTTGATCTGCTTTTTCCTTCACCCTCCTTCGTCGTTGTCTTTTAGATCTATATGGTAAGCCTCGGATCTACATATCCTTCTTCTTCCTTCCAATGATTTGTCACTGGGTGTGACAGATCTGATTCCTAATTCATGTCTCCATCTTTTGTTTAGTGTGAGACTGCAGATTTGTAGTTGTGTGGTTGTCTTCTTCTCATCCTAGATCTGTATCCATGTAGACGAGTAAGGCCAAGGTGAGGACCCGGTCGTGAACTCTTATCTCGTCCCACAAGCTCTTAAGAGCAGTCTCTCGTTAATAAAGTCTAGGCATAATTAAGATCTATGCGTTTATGTATTACTGCTTGATAAAACTGTGAGATCTGATGATTGATTGTGATGATGTGATGAGAACACCTAGATCTGATATGTTGTTAAAGGATAACCTGGTTGTGTGTTAAGAATAAATGAGATATGTGTTGTGAATAAAAGTGATGTGATAAGAACGGAAGTGATGTTAATGAGATCATGTTAAAGTGTAAAGAGTATGGTTGATGTGTGTGATGTGGCACCGAGAATGGGTGTGGACGTGTTGGGACACGGGATGTGATATGTGGTGAATCGCGCCTGGTAGAATCGATCATGCCGAGTCTGGGCATAAGTGACTATGGGACCGGAGGACGGACAATGCATGATTGAGCCAAATAGGCCGTTACCAGATAGTCACATAGGATGCTACGGATTGTAGCCCGCGAGAGCGCCCATAGGAACTCACAGCGAAGTGGGACTCGCAATGGCTTCAACCGGGGATGTGAGGTAGGTCCTAGAGGTCTAGGTTACTTGTTTGCTTGTTGCATGCTAGTCCTTATTAGCTTGTGACTGTGGTGATTGTTTGTATGTCTTGATATGAGTTTGTAGGTTCCTCGAACTTATCCTCACTGAGTAATCCCAAATACTCACCCCTCTCTTTTGCAGGTACGAACGAGGAGGTCAAAGAGTAGGAGTTTATTGGTGTCATCATTTGGGTTTTAGTTTCTTTACGTTATTCTGAATTCAAAGACTATTACTTTCATGTTTTCCGGTTTGGTTGAATTAAGTTTTTGTAAGATATGGGTTTTATTGGAATAAAGAGATTTTAGACTCAATGGAATGTGGTTGAGGTTTTGATATACGGTTTCGGGGTGGCGGGTCTTATAACTGGTATCAGAGCCAGGTTAAACCCAGTCGGCACTGACCGGGTGGGTAGTTTAGAGATACGGTGTTTCTATTCGGATTTCAAAATGTTTTCAAAAGTTTTCTTAAATGGGGGTTTTCAAAAGATTAGTTTTAGGGCACCACCAAGACCATAGCTCCTTGTGCTTCCTTGCTCCGTTAGTTAGTAATTTGTCGTCTAATCCTTTCCAATAGCCATCATCCAAGTAATGCGAGAGTTGTGCAAGCAGCAACAATTTCCCGAAGAGCATCCTAGCCGTAAACCAGAACAAAACATTGTACTACGACATCATCAAGTGTAAACAAGAATCATGTGGAGAAAGAGCCATAAATTGAAAAATCCAATAGGTGAGAGCCCGGAGAATGCACAAGTTTTGAGGGATATCAAGAGATTAAAATAACATTAGAGCTACCATGAGACCAGTGGGGGCCAAATGTCAAGGAAGATGTTGCAGCTAGAGCTGGAGTCGTGCGACCTTCTGTAAGAATGTCTTTGGATCCACAACCTTCAGCGTTGTCTATGCATGTACAACTGCAAGGACCATCATGATGGAAAGTGATGAGGCACGTGAGGAGCATGAAGATGGAGCTCTTTGTTAGGGAAGCGGATGCTACCAATGTCATAAATGTAAGAAGAACTCAGTGAGGAATAGCGATGCAGCCAAATGCCCGCCCGAGCACCTCAAAGACCTGGACCTCCACCACCTCAAGGAAGACGCCATGTATGGTGGTAAGGAGTGGTGGAAGGAGTTCAGGGGCTGTATGAACCGACTTAGGTGGATTTTTTGGAGGGTTTCAACCAAAGGTATTTCTCGAGAGTGGCCATAGATCTAATGGAGGGCCAGTTCCAGGACATTCGTCAGGGGAACGTGAATGTAAAGGAATACAGTGAGGATTTTAATCATCTGAGCAGATTCGCCAGGCACTACTTAGGGGGGCGAGAACTGATTCACCTCTTTCTGATGGGTATGAGGATCGAACTGAAGAATAGCTGTAACAAGCAAGATTATTGGGAAATCCATGACTTAACTAGGAAGGTTGCAGAGCCATCAGTAAGGTTGTAAGAAGAGTGTAGACAGAACCAAACAACACAAGCTCATAGTTTATGAGGATTTACGACATCGCCAATGACGTAAGGGGGTTCTGCTGTGACAAGAGCGTGGGAAGTGTGGAAAGAACCATGTTGGGAAATAGTGGCAGTGCAACCAGAAGGACTGCGTTAGGAGGTTTAGTCATCAAGGAAGACAAGTTCAGACCGAGGGAACCCGGGGAAAAGATGTTTGTGGCGGGGCTGATGGACTCAACTAGTAGGAGCCGCGGATGAGGAGGTATCCCTACCACCGGCCCCAGCAAAGATGCCAGAGAAAGATCGAACGTTTTTCGTAATGGGTAATTATGAAGGAGAAACAACTGAGGGACTTTTTGAGGTTTAAGGAGAGGAGGTGTACACTATCTTCGACGCTGGTGAGACATTTAGTTTGTGAGCCCAAGGCTCACTCGATAATAAAATTTTAAAGGCAACTTCAATCATCGGTGAAATCGCGAGAGTAAAGAAAATGATGACCATGAGAGTATATGTGGGAGTGCCTATGTCTCTTGCTGGCGCGAACCTGCCTGGGGACTTGATGAAGTTGGAGTTGGATGATACAAAGTTATCGAGTGAATGGATTGGTTGACTCGACAAGTGGATGTAAAGGAAAGTTGAACAAGGTGTTTGAATGAACAAGGAATTTTAGTAGTGCAGCAAAAGGAAAAAGGGGTTTGGGATGGTTAGTATTTAGAGATGTATCAGTGATTAGAGGCGTGTGAGCGTTAGAAGTGTATTAGTGTTCTCGGATGTGGCAGCGTGTAAAGAATGCTAACGTCGTCGCTTAGTAGTGTCGTGGCTTAGCAAGAAACTGAGAAGGTTGTAGTCGAATGGATTTGAGGTGATATTATGAAAGGATTAGGCCACAGTGGGTGTCCATATGTCCTCGGTAGAAGGAGATGTTAAGTCTCATCTGGAACAAAGATTAGGACATGGATCTCTATTGTATGGATGTTGCAAGCATAATAGGTAAATGGGAATGGGAATGATGCTTACTTGGAACTGAAAGCTTAGAGACTAGATACCATTCATGCAGTAAGCAAGTATATGGATCTTTGAGCATTTATAAGAACCCCACCAAAATAAGATAGTGCTTATGTCGTAGAGTGGAATATGGAACAATTGCTAGTCAAGGGAATCATATCGGTCGACACCATAGATTTCTTTGAGTTGAAGAAGCAGCTAAAGGACTTGGTGGAGAAAGAATTCATCTAACCAAGCAGCTTTATTGGGTACCACGCAACAGTGAATGACAAAAAAAAATTATCCAGAAGAGAGTGAGTGACTTGGACGATAAAGATCTGAAGGACGAGATCACATGATAATCTCCCTGGATGCAGTGGCCGTTACATCTAGGTGGCGCAAAGATGTACACGAATTGGAATAGGAACAGCCACGGGTAAAGATAAGGGGAGATGTTAGTTGGGCATCAAAGTTGAGGCATGGTTGTCGATGAAATTTGGACGGCTGATTACTGCAAGGGGTTAAATTTACCAGAATGGAGATGGAATATGGTAATGACATAGCCTTGCTGTTGGATCACCAAGCACATGGTGATCATCATGGGTTGCACGCTTAGGTTTTGGAACATGAAGGAAAGTGGGAAGGTACCCATCAATTGTTTAACAAGCTGAAAATAAAAGTTATCCCTTAAGCATAAGGATTTTCATGTTCAAGGCTTGTACGGGAGACCATGTTTGACATCTTATGCCGGATCAAAGTGGGGGAGACCAAAATCTAGAGCCGGATATGATCCAGGAAACCGCTACGCAAATGGAACTGCTTGATGAGGAGCTACATTATGAAATGATAGAATATGTACATGACCATTAGAAGGTTAGGCCTACAAGAGTAACAGTGATATGAAATTCGCATAGGAAATGAAAGGTATCTAAAGATGGGAACGGTTTTGGAGAATCGATTGGAGGTTTATGTTAAATATGTTATGGTTATGGTATGTGGGGTCACTTGTGATTGTGAGAGGATTGATGTGGTGGCATGTTAGTTGGAATGCCACAATGGATGTCATAATTCAAAGTGGTTGGTGTGTCGGTCTTTACAAGGACTTGGGTCGATTCTTCAAAAGCCATCAACAAAGGTGTGTCGTGATGTATCAATAATTAGGGGAATGCTGAGTTTAAACTCCAAGGAAATGGTAGTTATGGGCTAAAAAATGGATGGCCTTGGTTTGATAGGAAATAGTTGAGATCCAAGAAGACGTATGGATCTCGGTGAGATCAGCAAACCGAGTGTATTCGAGGACCATGGATTACAGGGTGCCTAGTTAGTTATGAGAATCAATGGATGCGTCCGGGTTGGAATGTTTGGGTTTGGAGTTTTGTACACCCGGAATTCAGGGTCTAATTCCAAGTAAGTGGGGGAGAATTGTAAGATCCCTAACCCGGGCCCCCAAATTCTTTTTGTTTTTAAAAAGAAAAACTCATTAGTCCTACGGCCCATTAGGTTAAACCTAGGGTTTCCTCCCTTTTTCTTATAAAAGGAGGTGACTCTTTCTCCTTTTACCTTATCAGAGAAAAAGCTAGCGAAGCTCTGCAGTGATCCCGAGCCGTCAACCCTCCATCGTGGAACCCTAGCCGCCGGCCGCCACCTTCGATGATGACCACTACCGTCGGTCGTCCTTTGCCATCATCGTCGATCTGCTTTCTCTTTCACCCTCTTTCGTTGTTGTCTTTTAGATCTATATGGTAAGCCCCAGATCTACATCTCCTTTTTTCTTCCTTCCAATGATTTGTCACTGGGTGTGACAGATATGATTCCTAATCCATGTCTCCATCTTTTGTTGAGTGTGAGACTGCAGATCTCTAGTTATGTGGTTGTCTTCTTCTCATCCTAGATCTGGATCCTTGTCGACGAGTAAAGCCAATGTGAGGACCCGGTCGTGAACTCTTATCTCTTCCTACAAGCTCTTAAGAGCAGTCTCTCGTTAATAAACTCTAGGCATAGTTAAGAACTATGCGTTTATGTATTGTTGTTTGATAAATCTGTGTGATCTAATGATTGATTGTGATGATGTGATGAGAACACCTAGATCTGATAGGTTGTTAAAGGATAAACCGGTTGTGTGTTAAGAATGAATGAGATATGTGTTGTGAATAAAAGTGATGTGATAAGAACGGAAGTGATGTTAATGAGATCATGTTAAAGTGTAAAGAGTATGGTTGATGTGTGTGATGTGACACCGAGAACGGGTGTGGACGTGTTGGGACACGAGATGTGATATGTGGTGTATGGCGCCTAGTAGAATCGAGTCATGCCGAGTCTGGGCATAAGTGACTATGGGACCAGAGGACGGACAATGCATGATTGAGCCAAATAGGCCGTGACCGGGTAGTCATATAGGATGCTACCGATCGTAGCCCACGAGGGCGCCGGTAGGAACTCGCAGCGAGGGGGATTCGTAATGGCTTCTCCCAGAGACGTGCGGTAGGTCCTAGAAGTCTAGGTTGCTTGTTTGCTTGTCGCATATCAATCCTTATTAGCTTGTGACTCTGGTGATTGTTTGTATGTCCTGATATGAGTTCGTAGGTTCTTCGAACTTACCCTCACTGAGTAATTCCAAATATTCACCCCACTCTTTTCCATGTACGAACGAGGAGATCAAGGAGTAGGAATCTTGTCATTATTTGAGTTATAGGTTTTTTATGTTATTCTGAATTCAAAAATTATTACTTTCATGTTTTTCGGTTTGATTGAGTTAAATTTATGCAAGACAAAGATTTTATTGGAATGAAGAGATTTTGGATTTAATGAAATGTGGTTGAAGTTTTGGTATACAGTTCCGGAGAGGCGGGTCTTAGAAATTGTTTATATTATCTTTACCTTTGAAACCATGAAAAAGTTCTAGATAACATTCTCACTTAAAAAGTTTTTGCCCGGTTAAGAGATGTGAGAGGGAACACGGTTATGCATCCTTCTTTTTTTGGCCACAATGGCACTATAGATTACTCCCCGATCATTACACGAAATAGCATGAGATAAACGGGTCTCTTTTTTTATCACAAAAAAAACAATAAACGGGTCTCTATCTACCTTTTTCTTTCGGTTCACTAGTCTCTTGACAACAATCTTTTTCTTGACCTTGTTTTTAACATGGGTCCCTAGACTAGTTCAATGTTGCCTGAATCATTCATCAGAAGAAACCCAAAAAATGAAACGAAACGTGTATTGATGTAACAATCTACTTTCTTCTTGCATCCAAATTCTTCACCCTTTGATGTAGTTTAATAGTCTGCAAAACCCAAATGATTATCGTGCCATTAGCATAGCCCAAAACTATAAAAACCTATGTGTTCAAGATACATCAAATGTTTGGATAACTATATATAACAAAGGCGCTTTACCTAATAAGGTAATACATGACCAAGAAGAGGAGCACAAAATACGCTATGAGTTTGCAACTTTTTCGATTCGACTTCTTCTCAAAGACCTGTCATGTTAGTTGCAAAACACACATAAGGGGTTTGAGCAATAATGAAGACTAGAATGGTGCGCACATACCAACTTGAAACGGTTGATTGTTCCTGACATTATTCCCCTCGCCGAGTCCATTTTGTTCCCCTAGAGACATAGGACAACAAACGGCTTAGAAGAAAAGCATGTGAGAAAGATACATGTCATATGGTATCAAACTTAAGCTTACCACTTTGTCAAGCATGCGGTTATGACTCTCAACTTCCTCATGTATGTCTCCAGTCACCTGTTAAGATATCTTATTATCACCAACTTAAGACATTCTCAGGCAGGTAAGCGCTATTGCAAAAGCTAGATTTGCAGACAAAAAGGAATCGTCCTTATGACTAGACTTTTCGGAAGCATTAGGTATCGTAGAGTCAAGAGATTCACATTAATATCAAGATTAGCTCAAGAAACTCTTTCTCAGACAATTCAGATCACAGACTTGCAAAAAACATTTCTAGATCCTAATCATGTTTGTGTTCTGTAGTAAAGAACTTTTGATTAGTAGTTGTAGAGATGAAAAGAACATACTCTCTTTAGAAATGAAACTCTGTCCTGAAGACTTTCAAGGGCTTCGTCATTCTCGCGTTCGGTGGTATCATGAGAGTAGGAAGAGGAAGCTCTCAAGCGACCTTCCTCAAGTCCATCAAGTCCGTCGAAGAGAGACGTTCTCGATGCACGATTCTCCCTGCAAAATCCAAATCTCGAAAACTGTAATTCGAACTCTGAATTAGGTCAATGAGTTGGAAAATTGAATAGATCCGTGTGAAATTTGATTCATAGAACAGAATCAAATTGGGTGGATCGGATGCAGAGAGAGAGAGAGAGGAATCAGAGATCGAACCTTCGATAGTTCATGTCTCGCACCATCATTTGTTTCTTTACAGTATACTATTGAGGACTCACCAATAGAGAGATCAGAGCAATTAGAATGAATCCGATAGACGTAGGATTTCGTGTTTGTTTCCTGGGAAACCGCACCAAAGCTCAAAACTCTTGAAAAGACGTTGAGGAACGGAAAACTTTTTGGGCTAGACCGGCCATATGGATCGATACGTTATTTTAATAATTAATAATGTTCTGATAGCCCATTCTGTTGATGATCTCTGGCACTTCTATTTCTAATAATATAAATCTCCACAAGTCTCAATATAATCCTATTTCTAGATAGATTCACAAAGAAGGTAACTTTTTCTTTGTCGGCCCCATATGATAAGATCAACTGGTAGATGGGCACAAGGCATTCTTGAACAAACTTATGTATTACTTTTCTATTTATCATGTCATTTGTATAACTACTTTCACTAAAAGGATGAGATATGGAGAGAATTTCAAATTTAAATTTTTTGTTGTACCACTATTTATTTTATTTTTATTAAAATGACATTTTCATAAAATACTGTTTAAATAAGTATTTTTTTTAAAATTAGTTAGAATCTAAATTTTACATTCATAAACTCTATCCCATCATTATTTTCAGCCCTCAACTCTAAACTCTAAGTTTTAGATTAATTAACCCAAGAGTTATAAGTGTGTTTATTCCTCTTAAAAAAATAAGGATAAAAGTGATTAAGGTAAAATTAAAAGTTGTAAAACAAAAATGGTATTTTGACTATTTTCCATAATATTATAATAGAAATATAAAATATTTTAAAATTTTCGAAATAATTTTTACTCTGCTTTATAATCATACAATGTTTGTTATTAAACAAAATTTTATACTATTTTTAAAAAATATTATAAACTTTGAATCGTAACATCATTTTTATATTCAATAAATTTTAGAAATTCTTTTAGTTTTTTTTGATAATTATAAAAAATTTATATCAATTTTTTTTAAAAAAACATTATAGAAATTAATTTAATATATCTTAACCAAAATAAATAATTGAAATTCTATTTAAGATTATAATTTAAATATATATATATAATTTAAAATCAACTAATTTTGTATTTAATTATGTTTGACTAAACTAAATTTATATTAAAATATTAGTATTAAAATAATAAAACCTAGAAAATAAAAATAATTTAATTTTAAAATATAATTAAATTTAAACGTTTATTGTTGTTCATGTGGAGAAAAACACATAATAATTAGATTATACGTGTTGTTTGATATTTCATCCGTTTTAATATAAATGATATTTTAGAGAAATATATATGACTTTTACATAAATCTTAGAGAAATGTTTGTTTGTTTCATAATATATATGACTTTTACATAATCTATATAAATTCACTCTTTTGTAAATAAAATGTATAATTTCAAAATTTATTGACAAATATATTTTATTATCTCTTTTATAGGAAATTGAATAATTGATGAAAGAAATCTAATTCTATTTAGGATGATTATGCTTAGAATGAAATAAAAAAAATTATGAATTGAACATGCTATTGCATTGGTGGGATGAAAGCCTACATATAAGAAACTTAGACTAATTTGTGTTCCACAATAGTTGCTTAGACCATATTAACATTCCTAAGAGCATCCGCAACAGCGGATCTCTTAAGGTCCTTATGAATAGTGTTTTTTAATTTTTTTATTATTATTATTTTTTTTCAGATTTAAAAAAAAAATTAAAAAAAATAAATACCAACCAATCACGGACCGCCACGGTGTCGTGAATAGTATAAGAATCAATCCTTATATAATGATTTTTTTAGACTGAATCCTTAACTATTTTAATTCATTTAGAGACGTTATTGGTTCATGTACTTTAGAGTATTTAGAAATCCATATAGTATTTACAAATCAAAGTAAAATATATTGATTTTTAATCTAACATATAAATTTTAATTTGTATTTAAAAATCCGGAGGTTTTCCCTCGGATTTGAGTCTTTGTATTTTAACAAAGAAATCCATGCAAATCCATTATAAAATCAAATTCATTAGTAAATCCGGATGGTTGAATAACACCTGATTTAAATTAGAATTTATAAATCATGAAACCAATAACACATGATTTCAATATAAATTTTAAAATCATAGAACCAATAACACTTGATTTAGTTTAGATTTTTAAATCCATTAAAATTGCAAGAACCAATAACCCCCACTTAATTATTTTTTCCTAAAGATTCTCCCTAAGGACTTCCCCTAAGGACCCTGTTGCGAGTGCTCTAAGAGTGTGGTTCTTAGTGAAAATAAGAAATTGTTTTCTAATTTTTAATCTGAAAAAAAAAAGAACAGGTTGTTAAATAATGAAAACAGTTTCTTATTTTTTCTAACAAAATTAACATTAAAAACTGCGGTTAATCGATCCTTATGTCAATCGGGATTAATCGTAATTCACCGAAAATACAAGGACATAAAAATGCGAATTACATACTGTGTAGATTAAGATCTCTCTTTACATAAATTAACATCACAAGTGCACGCAACTCAATTTTAATTATTCTTCTTCTTCTCCTCCTCCCGACTCTGCGCCTCACCATGTGCACGTTAGAGAAGCGCGGCGACCTCTTCTTCCTAACCCTAACCGGCGACAACGAACATAGATTCCACCCCGACGCAATCGCCACGATCCTCTCGCTTCTCGGCCAAGCCAAATCTCAAGCCAATCGTGGATCCGTTCTCATCACCACCGGCCACGGCAAATTCTTCTCCAACGGATTCGATCTCGCCTGGGCCCAATCCTCCGGATCCTCAACCGTCGCAGCCCAACGGCTTAGCCAGATGGTTCAATCATTCAAACCAGTGGTCGCTGCCCTCCTCGATCTCCCTATGCCGACGATCGCCGCCTTGAACGGTCACGCTGCCGCGGCGGGGCTGATGCTGGCGCTGAGCCATGACTACGTCTTCATGAGGAAAGACCGTGGGGTTCTGTACATGAGCGAGGTGGACATCGGGCTTTCGATGCCGGACTACTTCGCGGCGATGGTGAGGTCTAAGATCGGGACGAGCGCGGCGAGGCGGGAGGTGTTGTTGAGCGGGAAGAAGATTAGAGGAGAGGAAGCGGTGGCTTTGGGGATCGTTGACTCGGCGGTGCATGATAGTGCGGAAGGAGTTGTGGAGGCTACTGTGCACCTTGCTGAGAAGCTTGCGGTTAAGAAATGGAAGGGCGAGGTTTATGCGTCTATCAGGAAGAGTTTGTATCCGGAGCTTTGTGAGATACTTGGTTTGGAGGCTACGGTCTTTGCAACACCGAAGCTCTAAAGGCCTCTTTGAGTGCGATTGTTTTACGTTTTTAATCAAAAACTGTTTCTTTATGGGACATAAACACATGTTGAAGTTAGAATTACAATCACAGAGAATAAAGATGTTTCAATTTTTTGTCTGTTATAATAAATGAGCCGTGTTGTTTCGGACAAGCTATGTTTTGTGTTCTTTAAAGCAACATGTCACCCAATCCAATTTTCTAATAATGTATTCTTAGTGGTCATTTCGAAATTGCAGATGATGTTTTCTAATCAAGAAAGAAAAAGTAGAATGGTAATTTAATTTCATAAAACTTATAGATTCACAAGTAGTAGCGTATGGATCAATTCAATTTGTCTAATACTTTGTAATACAAACAAGCAGAGATTCACTGTTCCTCCGGAAAAGCTAGGGAACTCTTCCAGATTGCAATACTTTAATCCAACATTCAATTGAGATCTTGGCTGCAAGAAACCGTGCATCATCTTTAGTTGCAACAATTGAGATCTTCTTGAAAGATTGAATACCTTCGAGAGGTTGGTGAGTGGAAGAATCAATGAGAACAAACCTTCAAACCTATTGCCATAGAGTGATAAGTATTCAAAGAGATCTGAGGTTGCTGATTGAGAGATGGCAGGCTTCCCCAATGAATTAAATTTGTGAGAGATCAAGAACTAATTAGAGTTTAGACGAGCCCCAAAGCAAGGAGGATATAACCTACAAATTTATTTCTACTGACGTCCAGTTTTTGCAAATTCTCCAATTCACTGATTTATGCAGTGTCCAAATGTACAACAAACAAGAAAATAAGCACAGAAGGAGACATCTCTATATTTAAAGAGAGTATCGTTATTGAAATATAACTGCACGCCTACATATTATATAGTTTAGATATAAAATGTATGCACTGGCGGCCATCAACAACTAACAATAGTATAGATAGTGCTGGGAAGTAGGTGAAACCCGTCCGCCCAATCCGTCCGCCCAATCCGTCTTGCTGCGAGTTGAGTTATTTTTCTGACTCAAAATTTGAAATGACCCGCAAAAAGAAAATATTACATTCGCACCGCCCTATTACACTATGCAAGTAATCGATATCCGCATGTAATTATGTAAATAATAAAAGTAATTATTTTAGTTAGCTTTTCAAAAAAATAATAAAATAATATCAATAATTAAAAATTTATATAAATTTTCAATTTTCAATTATTTTTAAGAAAATCAGTTTTTTTTAAAAAAGATTTTTTCAATTTTTTTTTATTTTGCGTGTTGGCGGGTACTCACATTTCAATTTCATCCAACCCGCACCCACCTCGCATATGACCTGCACCAATAATTTATTTATTTTTCAAATTCTTCGACCCGCACCCGCCTTGCGGTGAATCAAACGGGGTGGGACCGCATATTATGAATTAAATTCTTAGGCCTGAGTATAGTATACAAAGGAGGGCTGTGATTTTGGTAGGGATGAGCATTTCAGTTAAATTACGGGTTAGGTTTGGGAGTGGTTTGGTTTATTTGGCTCTAAAAAACTTTAACAAATGTCAACCAAATGAGTTTAGTTCGGTTTTGTTTGTGTTTGGTTCAGATTTTTCAGTTTGGTTTGTGTTCAATTCGATTTGGGTCGACGAACTATTTTTCCACGAGAACTCTCATATAGCATCAGATTCCCACCAAATTATGACATATTATCAAATCTCTATGATTTGAAAGTTATAAACGTATTTCTCTACGAATTAACAATTTCAAATATATTTCTCCTCGAACCGATACTTCGAAACTTAATTACCCATACACCATGATTTTAATTGGTTTATTATTAACCAAATAGTTTAAGCCGACTAAATCAAACCAAATTTATTTTAAACAATTTTTATTAAAGAGTATTGTTTCTCTTATTGTTGAAATTTCAAAATATAGAACTTTTTGAATTCACAAAATATTTCCTAAATTTTTTTTTATATTTTCGTGTTTTAAAAAAAATTAAAAAAAAAAGTTTACATCAATATTTTATGTTTACAAAATTCAATAAAATTAAAATGAACAAAAAAATTTATTAAATTTTTTGTTTTTTGAAATATGAAAACAAAAATAAAATTTTGATAAAAGTATATGTCAAAAATCTATGTTTTGTTTGAATTTTGATGTAATTACCCATACACCATGATTTTAATTGGTTTATTATTAACAAAATAGTTTAAACCGACTAAACCAAACCAAATTTATTTTAACCAATTTTTATTAAAGAATTTTGTTTCTCTTTTTGTTGAAATTTCAAAATATATAATTTTTTGAATTAAAAAAAGCTTTCCTAAATTTTTTATATTTTCGTGTTTTACAAAATTTAAAATAAAAAAGTTTACATCAAGATTTTACATTTACAAAATTCAATAAAATTACATGAACAAAAAAGCTTATTAAATTTTTGTGTTTTTTTGAAATATGAAAGCAAAAATTAAATTTTGATAAAAGTATATGTCAAAAATCTATGTTTTGTTTGAATTTTGATGTAAATCATTTTTTATCAATAACGTAAAAAGTTATAAAATTATGAATATTTATTGATGAAAAATTAGTTCTCAACAAAATTCAAAAAATTAGATTTTTGACATATATTTTTAATCAAAATTTGATTTTTTCTTTCAAATTTCAAAAAAAAAAACTCAAATTTAACAAGTTTATTTGTTCATTGTGATTTTATTAAACTTTATAAAAATGAAATCTTGATGTAAATTTTTTTCTTTTAAATTTCAGAAAGCACAAAAATAAAAACCTAAAACTTCCTTGATGTTCAAAAAAATCTATATTTTGAAATTTCAACAAAAACAATATTCTTTAATAAAAATGGTTTTAAATGAATTTTGGTTTGATTTAGCCGGTTTAAACTATATGGTTAATAATAAACCAATTAAAACCATGATCTATGGTAATGAAGTTTCGAAGTATAGGTTCAGGGAGAAATACATTTGAAATTTTTATTTCGTGGAAAAATACGTTTATAACTTTCAAATCATGAAGATTTGACACTAGATCATAGTTTGGTGGAGATCTGATTCTATATGATAGTTCTCGTGAGAAAATAGTTCGTCGACCCATTCGATTTAATTTGATTTTGTTTGTGCACGTTCAGTTTAGTCGAGTTGATTTCTTTTAGTTTTGTTCTAGTTCAATTACAAATATATAGTTTATAAAAACAGAAACAGATCATCATTTGAGACTAAATCATTATTTTCTTCATATTTAAAGATAAAACCGAAAATCACACTAAAATGTAGAAGATGTAGTTCAGGAATTTTATATTATCATCCACAGTCCTAATATAAATATCATAAGTAATTTTTGGTTTTGATGGTAAAATATGAATATCATGTTCTTTTATTTTATTTTTAGTTGTGCTTATTTCATTTCGGTTTTGATAGTAAAGAGGAGATAGATGAGCTCCTTTAACCATACCAGTATAGCTGTGTAAAGGCCATAACAACAATCAATACGGTTTGAAGGAAAAGAATAAGCAGAGAAAGTTCTTGGCAACTAAGTTTAGACAGAAGGGCGTACTTGATGCAAAGCTCCTCTTTATGAGAGCTACTTTTACATCTTAAATCCCAAAGTGCAAAACATCCATCTCTGGAGCCAGAGACAAGAAGCTGCAAACAACAAGAGTTAAGAACTATCTTGATGGAAAATAGTAAACAAAAAAAGGAGAACTTTGCAGGAAACAAAACATAATTAGTTGGACGTGAGCACATTGATTTAACAATTCATGTGTTATAAGGACTCCAGCACACTTATTCCCCTCAGAATTCCATACTTTAATCTGCACTCACGACAAAAAAACAAAAATCTGCACTCACGGTCTCACATTAATAGAGAACCATATCTTAACCTCTGTTGTTCAACTTATATTCATAAAAGAGTCTGCATCTTCATTTGTTTTAATGCATTTTCGTTTAGACAGGTATGTTTATATTTATAAAACAGAATGTATCTTGTATTTTTTTTTAAGTTAAACGGGCTTAAAAAACCCGTTTAACTTAAAAAAAAAAACAATCGGTTTTTTTTCCTGCCCGTTTTTTTTATCGGAGACTAAGAACAATCGTTTTTTTTTTGCAAGATGTGCAAGTTTCGTTTGGATATGATCATGTTTTTACCGTGAATCCAGTTGGTCGAAACGGAAGCCTAGCACTTTTTTATATGGATGGTTCTTCGGTTACTATTTTATACGCGGATAAAAATATGACTGATATTGAAACCAGACTTGAAGGAAATGATATTTTTATGACTTTCGTGTATGGAGACCCTGTGTTTAGACATCGAGACCTTGTTTGGGAACGATTGTCACGCATGAGTACAACCTGAAGTAAAGCATGGTTTATGATATGCGACTTCAACGAGATCACTGGAAATCATGAGAAGAGGGGAGGACCGCGTCGTTTAGAAAGCTTTTTTATCCCCTTCCGAATCATGTTAGAGAATTGTGGTATGCTTGATTCCCATACAAAGGAAACTCTTTTCGTGGGTGGGAAATCAACGATCCGAAAAAGTTAAATGCAAACTAGACCGAGCAGTGGCGAATGAAGAATGGCACGCTTTATTCAACCATACTATTGTGGAGTTCCTACAACTATGGGGTTCAAACCATAGACCGGTCCTTGCACGGATCCAGTCCATTGCTAGAAAGTCAAGGAAGAGCTTTAGATTCGATAAGAGATGGATTGGGAAACCGGGATTTAAGGAAGCGGTAACTTTGGGGTGGAGACTTTTCGATGAAATTCTAGTCCGAAATTTTCATCAAAAAGTTACCTCATGCTGAAATATAGATTAGTTCTTGGAAGAAACAAAACCCTTCCAACTCTTCTATATTGATAAAAGAACTAAAAAAATAAGATAAATTTGGCCCAAGATGATGAAAATTCTACAACAGAAGATTTGGAAGTTTTGAGGAGACAGTTGATTTTGGTTCTTAGAGAAGAAAATATGTTTTGGGAGCAAAAGAGTAGAGACTAGTGGCATAAAAATGGAGATAGAAACACAAAATTTCATCATGCCATTACAATACAACGACGAGCCCGAAATCGATTAATCAACATAAAAGACAAACATGGGAAGTTGGTAGAGAGCACAATCGAAGTGGAGAACGTGGCTGTTCAATACTTTCAAGAACTCTTCTCAACCTCTTCACCCACAGATATAGATGCCTCACTCCGCTTTATCTCCCGGAAAGCGTCCATAGCCGACAATAGATTTCTGCTAGAGGAACCTTCAGAACTAGAGATAAAGAGAGCTCTGTTTGACATCAACCCAGATAAACCCCCTGGACCGGATGACATGACAAGTAAATTGTACCAAAAACTCTGGAGCGAGATGCATCAAGACATTATTAGACTCGTGCAGGATTTCTTTGACACAGGAAGTATTGATCAAAACTTGAACCAAACGAATATTTGTCTAATTCCAAAGAAGAAGAAACCCCGAGATATGACAGAGTTAAGACCTATCAGTCTCTGTAATGTTAGCTATAAGATCATCTCTAAGATTTTATGCTAGAGACAGAAGAGGGTTATCCCGCATTTGATTTCAGAGACACAATCTATTTTTGTAGCAAAACGATTGATTAACGATAACATTCTGCTAGTGCAAGAAAATTCTCATGTCTTACGAACGAATAAGAGACGTAGAGAAGATTTTATGGCTATCAAAACATATATGAGCAAAGCTTATGATAGAGTGGAATGGAGCTTCCCTGCAGCTCTGATGGAAAAGATGGGTTTTGATGAGAGACTGGTTAACCTCAATATGTGTTGTGTCACGTTAGTTACATATCAGATCTTAATCAATGGGGAGCCAATAGGGAAAATCACCCCGAAGAGAGGTCTGCAACAAGGAGATCCCTTCTCTCCCTTTTTATTTATCATGTGCACAGAAGCTTTGATCTCGCTCTTACAAGGTGCGGAAGTGGAGGAAAAAATGTGGGCCTCCATGTAGCTAGGGCGAGCCCTAGGATCTCACATCTTTTGTTTGCAGACGATAGTATTTTCTTCTATAAGGCGAAAGTAAGCCAATGCAGGGAGATCATAGACATTTTGAATATTTATGGGCGATCATCAGGACAAAAACTAAATGCATCAAAATCATCGATGGTTTTTGGGAACCGGGTGGACGCTGTTTGAAACAAGAGATAAAAGATGCTTTGGGGTTCTCCTTTGAAGGAGGCATGGGGATGTACCTAGGACCCCTTGAACAAATTGGTGGCTCGAAAATGAATGTATTTTCCTTTGTACAAGATCGACTCTATGGGCGAGCTAATACATGGTCTTCAAGACTCCTATTAAAGGGAGGAAAAGAAGTCCAAATCAAGTCAGTGGCCCAAGCAGTTCCAACATCTGTAATGTCGTGTTTCTTGCTTCCACAAGGATTCACAAATAAATTAAGGAGCACGATTTTGAATTTTTGGTGGAGTTCAAAACAAAACAGTAAAGGTTTACATTGGATACCATGAGATGAGATATGTACCCCTAAAGATATGGGGGGCTAGGATTTTGCGATCTCCATGATTTCAATATAGCGCTTCTGGCTAAACAGTTATGGAGACTAATTCACTACCCGAATTCCCTATTAGCACGAGTTTTGAAAGGAAGGTATTATAATCATACCTCTCCTTTGGAAGATCGACAAGCATATTCACTATCCTATGGATGACGTAGTATCATGGCTGCAAGACCCCTTCTCATTTCCGGATTACGGAAAACGAACGACACGGGTCGAGAGACGAGGGTTTGAAGTGAACCTTGGATTCCAGATTCAGTGGACGACCACCAAGACCTGGAGACCACATTATATATAGATTACCTCAACTCCTTGTTCAGTCCTTGATTAAGAATGATACCAGGGAGTGGGAACTTCAGCTATTACGAGAATTTTTTCATCAAAACGATATTCTCTTGATTCTTGGGATAAAACCTTCTCTCTCCCAGGTTAGGATGGATACGTTTGGAATCATACCAAATCGGGAGTCTATTCAGTTAAATCTAGTTACGACCTTCTCCGCTCGACCAAATTGAATTTTTTCCCAGATCGGGTTCTTGAACCAAGTATTACGAGACTCCAAAGCCAGATGTGGAAGACCAAAGCCCTAAGTAAAATGAAACATTTCTTGTGGCAAGCTATCTCGGCCTGCGTGGCAACTGCAGAGAGCCTCACTCATAGACACCTGGGCACCGATAGGAGTTGTCCTAGATGTGCTGCCCGGTGGAGTCGATTAATCATCTTCTTTTTGAATGTCCCTCAGCCTTACAGGTTTGGGCTTAATCGGACTACCCGTCCCTTCCGAGCTACTTCCCGAGTACATCTATATATCAAAACATGAACTTCCTATTTTGGAAGAGAGAAGAAGTGGCTCCATTAAGACCACAATTCAATACCTTTCCATGGATATGTTGGTATATCTGGAAAGCGAGGAACGACAAACTCTTTAATTGGAAAGTCGTATCTCTAATGGATACTCTCCAACTGGCCTCCCTAGAGGAAGAATGCTGGAGGAAGTCTAACGAGAAGGAGGAACCAGAAGAGGATTAGGAGGAACCTTTTTCCTCACCAGAATAGATTATTGCCCCTAGGGTACCTCGAATCCCTACCTGCCAAATTGATGCCTCATGGATCAACAATGGCATTGTGAGTGGAGTAGGTTGGAGCCTTAAGGATCATATGGGCTTTGAAACTTTTGGATTACGGGCATGTTCTAGGAGCCTCTCCGCTTTATATGCGGAGATGGAAGGGCTGATTTGGGCAGTTACTTGTATGATGGATATGAGGATAACTTCGATACAGTTCGAGACGAATTATTCTGATCTTTTGGATATGACCCTCAACACCGATGGATTGGCCAGCTTTTGCGTCAGAAATTGATTTGTACAAGTCTCTCCATGAGAATTTTGATATCGTAAGTTTGACACATATACCTCGGAGTATGAATGCTCGAGCAGAATTTTTAGCAAAAGAAGCAAGATATAAAGATTGTATCTTCTCCAATATAGACCAGACACGGACAGACGGAGATGCGCCCCGGAGAATCGGATCGTCTGAACAACACTTGATCTAATGTAAATTGGGTTGCCGACAAAAAAGAGGACGTATAATAAACGAGCTTTTAGTGGACATATACTAAATGAGCTTTTAATGGACATTTAATAAACGGGTCGTATAGGTTTAGTGAACTGGATAATGTTATTAGTATGAGTACTGAACGTATATATACAGAATACAGAGGATATTGTAGGTTAAGATAAATGTCTAAACTACCCTTTATACATATATACTTTATACACCCCCTCAAGATGGAGGGAGTGAAACCACTCCAATCTTGTGTATCAGTTTCGAGAAATTCTGGACGAGCCAGAGGCTTTGTAAGTGCATCCGCAAGCTGGTCTTGAGTGGAGACATGAGTGACGCGTAGAGAGCCAGACTGAACATGTTCTCTGACGAAGTGGAAGTCGAGAGCGAGATGTTTCATACGTGAATGAAAGATAAGATTCACTGTGAGATATATGGAACCAATGTTATCACAAAAGACCACGGGAGAGTGAGTAAGTGTGATACAGAGTTCTTTGAGGACTAAAGAGACCCATTTCAATTCGGCAGTAGTGTTGGCAACGATACGGTACTCAGCTTCAGTGGATGATCGCACAACACCAAATTGTTTCTTGGAGGACCATGCGATTGGTGTGGTGGCAAGATAAAGAATGAACGCATTGGTAGATAAAAAATCATCGGTATCGCCAGCCCAGTCAGCATCAGAGTAAGCAGAAGTGATAATGGCGTGTTTCTGCATAAAAGAATGCCATGAGATGTTGTCCCAGCAAGATAACGAAGAACACGCTTTGCAGTTTGCCAATGCGCCTCAGTAGGACGATGCATAAACTGAGAGAGGCAGTTGAAACTATACGCGATATCTGGTCTCGTAAAGGAGAGGTACTAAAGGCTGCCTAAGACCGCACGAAACTCACGTGGATCAGCAAGAGGATCACCTGTATGCAATGTTAGTTTAGGAGAGGCAGCCATCGGTGTGGTAACAAGTTTATCCAGAATCTTCGTCTTGGTGAGAAGGTCGATGATATACTTACGCTGCATGAGATGGAGACCAAACAGAGTTCTAGTCGCTTCGACGCCTTAGAAGTAAGACAAATCAATCGGCTCTTTTAAGGAGAACTGGTTTGCGAGGACGTGAATGAAGCCATTGACTATTGTGTTGCTGCTTCCGTTCAAGATTATATCATCCACATAAACCAAAATGTAGACACTATGATTGTGATGAATGTAGACGAAGACTGATGTGTCTGCAATAGAGTTACAACAACCCATTTGTAACAGAAATTTTTTGGAGCTCATAGTACCAAGCACGGGGTGCTTTTTTGAGGCAATAGAGTGCCTTTTTGAGTCGACAACTATGATGAGGTCGGTCTGGGTCAATGAAACCAGGTGGTTGAGAGACATATACCTCATCAGTGAGAGTGCCTTGGAGGAATGCGTTGTTAACTCAAGCTGTTTGATGATCCAGGAGCGGCTGACAGCAAGTTGTAGTACAAGTTGAATGGTAAGTGTCTTGACCACCATACTAAATGTCTCTGCATAATCAATACCATTTTCCTAATTGTATCCCCGAGCAACCCAACGAGACCTATACCTGCGAAGTACACCATTAGGATCATATTTAAGTGTATGAATCCATTTTGTGGGAATTACTACTGATTTGGCATAGGAGGAACCAATTCAAACGTGTGATTCCTGATCTGAGCATTATACTCATCTCCCATTGACTGGCGCCAATTTGGATCTCGCATAGCTTGAGCAATAGTTGTGGGTATAGATGGTTTAGGTTCGGGGACAGCGAGCAGGGTACGCTTTTTAGTGGGTTTGTGATCTTGTTCTTTTCTCGGGTGCGCATCGGATGGACGTTGGTAAGAGGTGGTGAAGAAGATGGTGTGGGTTCTGGTAGAGGTACAACGTTTGAGGTTGAACGGATTGTAGGTTGAGTTACGGGTTGCGAGGAGAAGGGGGTGGTGTTTGCAGACGCCATATTAGAGCTCTCTTCATGTACCTGCGCAGACCCAATAAGCATATATGTTGAATTAGTTCCTGGTTGAGCCATTGTTACCTCGTGTGATGATGACGATAATTGGGCATGTTGGTGAGGATCTAGGCACGGAGGTGTAGATGAGGATCGTTGTACGAGTGATGGTGGGAGCGGTATCTGAGTTGGTGGGGCATACACCGGTGATGGCATTTCTGGGTTTGGATCTGGTGAGTGTTGTGACTGAGAGTAGGGAAACTGCGTCTCAGTAAATTGAACATGGCGAGAGGTATAGAGTCTGCCAGTGGGAACATGAAGACACAAATAAGCGCATTACGTGAGAGAGTATCCTAAGAAGACGCACGGTAGCAATCGAGCCTCCATTTTATGTTGAGTGTAAGGACGCAGCAATGGGAAACATAAGCAGCCGAAGCCACGAAGCTTGAGATAGTTTGGTGGTCGCTGAAAGAGCTTCATGTACGTAGACTGATTATCGATAATTGGTGATGAAAGACGGTTTATCAAGTGAACAACCGTCGCGAAGGAGTAAGTCCAATACTCAGGAGGAAGTGCATCTTGATGGAGAAGGGTTAAGCCAGCCTTGACTATATGTCGATGTTTCCGTTCAGCGATTCCGTTGTGTTCTGGCGTATGCAGTGGGGAAGTGAAGTGAGAGATTCCATTAGCAGACAGAAATGATCGCAGGGCCACGAACTCCCCACCATTGTCAGAGTAGATGTTTTTGATTTGCTTCCCAAAATGTTTTTCAACGAAGGCTTTGAAGAGGATGAAAGTTTCTTTAACTTGGGGTTTTTGTTTCAAGGGATAAAGCCAAGTATATCTGGTAAAATGGTCTACAAAGATAAGGTAGTACTTGAAATTTTCGATGGAGAGAACATGAGATGTCCAAACATCGGTATACAAGTATTCAAGAGGCTGAGTGGAGGAGATTGTATTTGTATGAAAATGAAGTTTATGACTTTTATTGATGAAACGATGAGAACAAGGAGTTTCTTTTGGAGAAGAAGATGAAATAGGCAACAAGAACTTAGAAATAATTGAATTTAAAACAGGAGATGATGGGTGTCCCAAATGGAAGTGCCATGAAGAAAGAGTGGTTTTCTGTGTTGGGGAGGCAAAAAGCGAGATGGTGTTTAGTGAGGTAACCGGCCACTCGTACAGCTCATCTTTAGTCTTGCATTGGAGTAAGCGAACCCCCGTGCTGAGATCTTTCACCTGGAAAGAAGCAGGAAAGAATTAAAACTATACGTTATTAGAATTGCACAAGCGATAAACAGAGATAAGATTGCGTTGCAGGTTTGGTATGTAAAGAATATCATGTAAGTTAAAGGAATGTTTAGGAGTGGTAAGAGTTGTGAACCAGTATGCGAGATAGGAAGACCAAACCCATCGGCAATAGTGACTTCCTTGCCACCTGTGTATGGTTGATGCAGCGACAAGTTACTCAAGTTTGTGGTTAGGTTATGTGTCGCCCCACTATCAAGGATTCAGTTTCCCGGATCGAAGGCTGGAGACGATACTTGTTGGTGCGAGGCTGCCAAGAACTTGGAGATGGTGTGTAGGAGCGTGAGTTCTAGTTGTAGGAGGCAGTATCACTCTGGAGTTGCGAGCAACGACGAGCGCTATATCCCTGCACGCCACAAAGCTGGCAACGTCCCTGATAACCACGAGGAGTATTGTCACTACGTTGAGACAGGTGTTGTTGTTGCCATGTCTGGTTTGAACGATTGTTGTTGGTCTAGTTACGAGGCGGACGAGAGTAGTGATGCTGACTGTTGTTGTTGTTCTTGTGGGAGGAGTTGCGATGTTGGGCCACATTTGCTGTGATCGGAAGAATTGAAGAGGTGGAGTTCTTGGAAAGAAGCTTGTTCTCGTGATTCAAGAGCTTCTCATGAATCTCTGTAAGCGAAGGTGGGTGCTCACAGCCTTCAATCTGATCTTTAACTTGTTTGTACTCCTCTGGTAATCCTTCTAAAATGTACTCAATCTGATCCTCCGGATCATAGTGTTTTCCCAGCAATGCGACTTGATCAAACTAGGTCTTGAAACCTTGAAAGTAGGCATTGATTGACATTGTGCCCTTTGTCCAGGTTTAGCGTATCTGAATGTGACCGCGGCTAGGTTTAGCGTAGGTGGAGGAGAGCGTCTCCCATATCTGAGCCGATGTGGTGGTCGTGGACAAGATCGGCTGAATTGAAACTGTAATGGCACCGAGTAACGCGCTATATATCAATCTGTCTTGGCGCTTCCAGAGAACATAGGCGGGATTAGCAGTGATAACCCCATCGTTGGTGTTTGTCGGAGTAGGCATGATTGTGGATCCATCAAGATAACCCGACAGATCATAACCATCGAGCAAGCAAGAACTTGACGACTCCACATGAGAAAGTTGGAAGCCGAAGTTTAGTGACATTAGTCATGTTCACATTCAAGAGGTTTGGTGAATCAGAAACCATAACAGTTTCAGTGCTTGAAGCACGAGAAGTCGACATGAGAAAGAAAAAGGAGAGGGAACATGTGTTTGAATATGACGGCTAGGTTTAAGTTTTATGGATCAATGCTCTGATACCATATAGGTTTAGTGAACTGGATAATGTTATTAGTATGAGTACTGAACGTATATATACATAATACATAGGATATTGTAGGTTAAGATAAATGTCTAAACTACCCTTTATACATATATATTCTATAGGTCGCACGTTAACGAGTCTTCTCAGAAACTAGTTAACTCATAATTTTAAATCAACATGCAGTCAGAAGACAACTATCTCCCTGCAAAAATTTGAAACAAAGTTCACATCAAATAAGTGTCGAGGTTGAAGTGTGGGAAACATGGGAAAAAGGCTAATTCATACATCAACAAGGGGTCACGGTCCCGATCAATACATACACTCACATCATGTGCTAAAACATACATCAACTCAAATTATATTCAAATTTCATACGTCAACCAACATTTTTCGGTAAATTCATACATTGACCGTGTTTCCGTTAGTCAAATATTAACGGAGTCTTACGTGGACTTAACGGATGATTACGTGGAAATTAAGTCTAAACGACGTCGTTTTATTAAAAAAATTGTTTGGTTTTGTGGGGATTCGAACTTAGGTTCCGCTCATGAACTTATTCCAACTCAACCACTTTGCCATATACGAATCATCATTTTACTAATTCATATATACATATTTATTATTCATGAGTACCAGGTTCCACACAAAAAAATCTTTTGCATTTGGTTTAGAGGGGTTTTCGAACCCGGGTTCCCCACAATAACCCATCCACCACTCAACCACTCTGCCTTATATGATTCATCTGTTATTTTCATGACATATACATTTATCATTAACCGGTTCCGAATTCTCTGAAAAACATCGTTTTATTTGAATTAGATAGGGATTTGAACCCGGTTAAAAGCATTATTTCATAAACACCCATGTAAGCAGCATACAAATCTACTTTATCACCTAATTAATCACATAATTAACCAATAAGTATTATACAACTAATTAAACTCAAAATCTTAATGTCCTTTAGTTGTGTTCACATCAAATGAGGGTTTGTCTGGTCAAGATATAATCAAGCCGAACAACAGCGAGAAACTAAATTCAAATATAAATTATTTGGATTAAAATATACAAATAAATTGAAACTTACAATTTCTTATTTAACATTTGAGCAATTATTTTTTTTTTAACAAAACATTTGAGCAATTCTTATCAAATGAATCATACATGGCAGAGAGGTCCGGTGGGGGATGGATTATAATGGGGAACCCGGGTTCAAAATCCCCTCTAAACTAATTAAAAACGATTTTTTGGTGAATCCGGAACATATAACTAATAAATATGTATATATGATGTTGTAAACTGATGGATTGTACATGGCAGAATGGTTGAGTGAAGGATGGGTTTTTGGGGGGGGGAACCCGGGTTCAGATCCCCCCATATACCAAAGGGGTAAAGATTTTTTTTAAAAATAAAACGACGTCGTTTGGGTTTAATTTCCACGTATTAACTTTATAAATCCATGTAATCATCTGTTAATTCCACGTAAGACTCCGTTAATATTTGACTAACGGAAACGCAGTCAATATATGAATTTACCGAAAAATGTTGGTTGACGTATGAAATTTGAATATAATTTGAGTTGATGTATGTTTTAGCACAAGATGTGAGTGTATGTATTGATCGGGACCGTGACCCCTTGTTGATGTATGAATTAGCCTTTTTCCCGTGGGAAACAACATTATAATGAGCAAACCCACTCACTAAACCTGGTAGTATCTTCTTTTGATCAATTAACGAAAGTTGTTTAGTTGGTTATTAAAGAAAATCACCCAAATATATAAAATATGATCTCTAGATGTAATGAAATAAAAATAATATTTTTTTACCAACTTGAAAAAAATTAGGGCTTGATTGGTTGAATATGTGACTTTATAGCTTTTGCTCT
Source organism: Moricandia arvensis (assembly GCA_905132765.1). Lineage (NCBI taxonomy): Eukaryota > Viridiplantae > Streptophyta > Magnoliopsida > Brassicales > Brassicaceae > Moricandia > Moricandia arvensis. The sequence continues at coordinate 128,273 of CAJHQP010001100.1, forward strand.
AAAAATTATGTTTTAAACTTTTAGTTGTGGTTTTGATTTATTTGTTTCAAAAGAATACTATAGAAATAAAAACGGCTATTGGAAGTTTATACAGTTTTTTTCATGTGGGATGTAGCAAGTTCCATAAAAGGTGAAACTTAAAAAAACTCGATCAAAAGATCATAACTTTATTGAATTCAAGCCAACGTCAGAGACAGAAGATGAATATCATAAAGAAATCGCTCTGATTGACTTGATAAACACCACAAAAATCGCTAAGAAAAAAGTTATAATTGATCTATTGATCGAAGATATGAACAACAAAAGTATCTGACCTAAAGAAAGATCATAATTTTAAACAAAAAAGTTTTATCTCTTCTCTTTTTCCGTGAAAGATTAAAGTGGAAGAACGAGGTAGGCGTGGTGTTTTATCTGGTACCCGAAACCGAACCCGATCCAAAAAATCTGAACTCGAACCTTATCCGAAAAACCTGAACTCAAACCTGATCCGATCTATGAAAATATCTCAATGGATATTGAATTGGAGAAGATTGGATATCCAAACCCGAACGGGTAATATCTGATACCCGAATGGATACCCGAAATATATATATATATATATATATATATATATATATATATAATAACTTTAAATCTCCTAATAGTTTAGACCCATTCATTTCTTCTTTATAGTTCATATTAAACCTAACTCTTTTTTTTCCGTGGATTTTATGGTTTCGTCTTTAGTTTTTCTACATTTTCCATTTTTATTGGAGATTAAACTATTTTCAAAGGTTGATTTGTTAAAGTATTACTCTTTATCTTTGTGTATTTAATGTCCTACTCTTTGGTTAACAATCTATTTTGTTGTTGTTTATTTAATACTATATTGTTTTATCTTACAATATACACATTTCTATTTGATTCAGATCTCTTTTTGTTTTGATTCATCAGTTATGTTCATTCCGATTTTGTTTTTAAGTAACTTTAAATAATTGAACCCGATCTGAATTACCGGAACCCGAACTTCAGATATCCGAACCCGATCTGAAGTCTGAAAATACTCAAACGGATTCTATATTTCTGTACTGGAATATCCAAAAATTCGAAATATCTGATCCGAACTCAAACGGATATCTGAACGCTCAGGCCTACAACGGGGGGGAAGAGAGATATGTTTTTGTGTTAAACTTTTACTTACATTAAAATGTTGAGTAGTAAGTATTATTATAGTATATACTTATTTAGTTGCAAAATAAAATTAACCAGATGCGTGCATGTAACGAGCCGCGCTTTATTGGTGGCCGACTAAATACTTCATGACAAGGACGCTTTTCATTGGCCAATTGACGTGTAACATCGTCCACGTGGCGTTTTCTTCCGGAAGAAGCAGCGAATAAAATGTGCATTTAATACACGCGCGAGTAGGTCAGCGAACCAGTCTTTGAAGTATGCTCTTCTCTCTTATTTTGACCCCTCAAATTCCAAAGTATTACAAAGTTGGCCTCTTTGTGTTCTCCTTCCTTCTTTTTAATCTCTCTTGATTTACGGAACCAAATCTAACTCTCTCTCTTTCTGTCTTTGCCTTCGATTCGTGAGAAGCAGAGAAAGAGAGAGCTTCAATGGAGTTAGCTTCCTTCATCGGTAGAGCTCTGTTCGTCTCCGTGTTTCTTCTCTCCGCATGGCAAGAGTAAGCAATTATCTTCTACTCGTTCTAGATCTGCTCTTGTTTTGTGTTGACTATATTGTAATCTTCAGTTTAGTAGGATCTGTGCGTTTCTTGGAGAAGTAGAGTATGGCTTATCTATAGCTCGTGATGAAACATGGGTTTAGGTTTTTTCTGGGATCTTGCTTGCGTTGATGTTGCTAGATTTGCTCTTTTTAGTCATCTGTTTCTCTAATCTTGGCACTTGAGTTACCGAACTGATCTTATTGTAAGTGATCATTTAAGACAAGGCAGTGCTTATTAGGTAGTGTCTCATGATTGTCTCTCTCCATTGACTTAACCAATGAACTCAATGCATGTCGAAGCAACTTATCTGACCAATTCATGTTCTAAGTTACACAATTGGTCTGATTTGGTTGAGGTTGATACACATGAAGATGCAGTATCCATGTTTGTTTGTTTGATTGAACTGAAGTCTGGTTGTTCTGTATTCATGGTCTCAATTGGTTCTACGACCACTTCATTTAGGAAACATATTTGCTTTCTTATGCTTCTGCTTTCGCTTCGTTGATCGAGCAGGTTCAATGGTTTTGGCGATGATGGGGGTCGAGCAGCTAAATCTTTAAGACCAAAGTTCAATGCTTTTGTTAGCCACGTGACTACTCATACTGGCCAGCAATTGCCACCAGTTGATGTAAGTGCTTATTCATGTTCTTGTCTCTAGTTCAAGAACAATAATAACCAAACAGCTTCTGAGTCTTCTTGTGTTGTTTGTTCAGATGAAGATTCTTGTTGCTGCTGCTATAGCCTTGAAGGGCATTGGTGGGCTTCTGTTCGTCTTTGGCAGCTCTTTGGGAGCTTATCTCTTGGTATGTAACAATGCTTCTTTTTTTCTAATATTGTAGTCTTTTTTATCTGATTGGCGAAGCGAAACTCTCTATGAAATGTTGGTTCAGCTTCTGCATCAAGCCGTTGCCACCCCGATTCTGTATGATTTCTACAACTACGATGTTGACAAAAAGGAATTCAGCCAACTGTTTTCCAAGTTTACTCAGGTTAGCGATTTACTGATTGGATTTTGATTTTATATATTAAGTGTTGATCCAAAGCTAAAATCCTATATTCTGTGTGTGTTTGACACTTCTTCAGAGCCTGGCACTCCTTGGGGCACTGCTCTTCTTCATTGGAATGAAGAACTCGAGGAGACATGGTAGGCAGCTCCGAAAGAAGGCTCCAAAAGCCAAAGCAAACTGATAAAAGGGATGTTTTCATTGGTTTGTTCAAGCTTTAGTCTGTATTTTTATTTTTATTTTGGAACCCATGAGGTTTAAAGAAGTATGCTATGAGGCCATGGGGAAACGCATATCATTTTGCTTATTTTCTTGAGCTTATTGACACTTTTTGTAGAGACTTTTTTGGTCCTCTAGAGAAATACCATTTCAATTTCGGATTAAACTTTTGCTGTTTCCTTTTCTTTTTTTGAAACTCAGTTTCATCATTTCACCGGTTCACTTAGTTGTTGCCAGAGTCCTTAGCTCGACCAAATAAAACCCTTGTTTACTTGCTTAAAATGATGCTAACTGGTAAGTAGCAATTAGAGATGACAATTGGGTTGTACCGACTCGCCTATGCCTGCTCCGTCGCGGTCCTAGGTTGATGTGGGTCCTGGCAGTATCGGCCCGTGCAGGTTGCGGTCCTGAGAAGTGGGGCCTAATCTCGACCTACGACTTGCACAAGCCTTTGGCGGGTCGGCCCATGGGACGTGTATTGCTGGAATGGGAGAGATACATACACCATGAACCAGCCTGATCCAAACTATAAGCCGTTGCTTTCTTTGTCTATGCACGGGTGTAAAAGCAAACGGGGTCAGATCAACGGGGTCAGATCCCTGTTCATTCTTTTGGTTTTGGATCAGATTATGATGCTTCACTTATACATTAGGTCTCTTTTACTAATGCTATAACTAATTCATAATATGCAATGTGTGTCACGCTTACAGATTCATAACATGCAATGTTTGTACTTGAGTATGAAGTTTGGAGTGTTTTGATTTGGAGTGTTTTAAGTATAGAGCTTGGAGTGTTTTAAATATAGAGCTTGAAGTGTTGAAGTGACAATGGCAAATCCAAGTAATCAAATGTTAATGTAAATGAAAAATAAGCAAATCCAACAATATGACTTCATTAAAAC
>CAJHQP010001101.1:0-132042 GCA_905132765.1 Moricandia arvensis
ATAGATGTGAAGGTGAGGACGATGATCATGGAAAGTTTTGGACTCGAGAAAGACATAGAGGAGCACCTTAACTCAGCAAAGAAGCACTTTCGTTTCTTTAATATGGAGGCGTTGACGAAAACACAGAGGGGCAGCTAGGCCTTGACCCTCATATCGATAGACATTTCCTCACCATACTTTGTCAAAATGACGCAGTAGATGGCTTGGAGATCAAAACCAAGATGGTGAAGAGTGGAACAAAGCTAAGCCATATCAAGACACTTCTTCCTCGTTATAGCCGGAGCTTCACTTCATGTAAGCTATCTTGAGTCTCAATCATCTAAATTTATCTTCATTATCTTTAAACATCAAATATGGGTTTGAAGGTACTACTGAATGGTGGAGTGTATCCTCCACTTCACAGAGTGTTATAACTGGAAAGAAAGATCGGCACGCGGCTGGACTGTTCTTGCTTCCCAAAGAAGGGCTGATAATAAATGCACCAGAGGAGATGGTCGATGATGAACATCCTCGTCTCTATAAGCCTTTTGATTTTGAGGCTTACGTACTTTGCGTACACCTACACCGATACCAAGAAGAGGGATTTTGAGGCTTTCAAGACTTACTGCTCTCTCTAAATAAGCTTGATTCCTTGTTAATAATATATAAATAAAGCTATGTATATGTATCATCATTTGATCACTAGCTACCTATGCTTGTTCAGTTTTCTCTTGAGATTGGTTTGTTGTTACTTTTATTTTGTCTTGTTGGCTCTTGATGTTGTGATAAAACCTTGTTTATTTTCAAATGTTTCCAATACATTTGATTAATAAACCTTCAATTATCACATATGCATAGTATACTATTAGCATGACCGGTCCTGAAATTTAGGGTACCTAAAGTAATTTTTAACGATTTCAACTAAATCTTTTATTTAAGAATTTAGGGGTTTAAAAGTTTTTTTTGGAGGGAGGGGGGGAGGCGGCTATGTATATATAGATTTTTTCAAAAAAAAAATTGGAATTTCAAGGCTAATATTTCATCCGGCTTGGCTAGGACCGATTCTGACTATTACAATAATTGTAATTTAACTACAAAGGCGATCAGCCTCTAGTCTACTTTGACTGGTTTGTTAATTCACCCGGAAGAGAAAAAGAAGAAGACTCCAAAACCATCTCAAGGCTCTTCTAATGGTTGTCATCATTGCTAGACATTTTGTCCACTTATTTAACCTGGACCAGCTTTATAATCCTTTGATCATATGAAATGTTTTTTGCACCACAACGAATCCAAACAGTATTATGTAATCAGCTAGACTTATTAGTTTGGGCCCAAACAAAAAAGTAGAACTGCATGAGAGGGATGGGCTGAATTTTGCTGTTTCTGGTTTGCAATGCACATGGCATTACCAACTCATAAAACACAGGTAGGTCATAGTTGTAACCAACCATACGGGTTCGTACGTTTCACGATAAAAAATCATAGTTTTTTTATAAATCTGAGTGATTTAGTAACGTTCTACAGAAAGACAATATAGAAGAAAAGGTCGACATGCTGAACTTGTCGGTGTATTTAATTATATCAACAGCAAGAAAGGTGATCTTTACTGGTGAAAAAACAAAAAATGAACAAATCTTAGCTTTATATGTGAATTATGATTATATAATTTCTTTGTGAAGTTATAAACATTTAAAAGATAAAAAGAAAAGATTCAATTAGGTTAAAGATAAAAATGGAAAAATAAATGTAACTTAGGTTTCCTACGTATATATTGTTAAGCTAGATGGACTTCAAACATAAAATCAATTGGTACTAAATGGATTATTAAATTTATTTTATATATTCTCGCTGTTCCAAAAATGTATATTTTTAAATTTTTACACTTATTAAAAAAATATATAATTTTTTAGTTATCAATGTCTTATTTTGCGTAATTAATTATTCCCCATAACTTTTAACCAATAAGATTTTAATAAACATTTTAGAATTTACATTTTATCATTAATTAAAGCATTGAAAATATAAAATGTAACTTTTTGAAAAAAAAAATCTAAAATATGGATCTTTTCGTAACGTAGAGCACATTATTTATGATTTTGTTCAACTATCAATGTGAGAAATTTAGTCTCTAATATATACTATATAGATCTTAATAAGTAAATACATTGAGTTCTAAACATATAAATTTCTTAACTCAACAGTAGAGAAACAAGTATTATATATATATATATATGCAGAGCCGTGCCTCTTAAAGGAAATATTAAGCATAGGTTTAGGGCTTCATTTTTATTTGTAAAATTTAAAGGGCATATTTTCCAAAAATATTAATATGGTTGCATATAGTTTTATTGATAATTGTTTTGGTAATGTTCTAACTTAACCAAGATTGCTACTATTACATTTGGAACTGCTTATAATCACAACTCAAATTATAAAGTCAGTTTCATCTTCGTCTATTTAATTTTCTGTTTATATTTTCTATCTGTTTTATATTTAAACATTGTGATAGACAATATATTCATAACCATTTATAAATTGAAAAACAAATAAATAATATTTTTGCGAAACCATTTAAAAAAAGAATGTATTTTCACTATGTTGTATTATTTTATCGTATACATATATATTTTTTTGTCTAGCCTATGGCATCAAAAATCCTTGTATATATGTGAAGTATGATTACATAACTTTTTTTTAAGTTATTCACATATAAAAGGTAAAAAAAGGATTCAACGATTAGGTAACAGGTAAAATATATAATAGCGTCTCTGAAGATAAATATGCAAACCATAAACTTGATATTGTCTTGTAGATTAATATTATATAACATGAATTGGAAAAATGTTCTAAAGGATCTTGATCGAGTTTAAAGTCCAAATTAATTAACCGGCCCCATGCATCTTGTTCAAACGGTCATATCACTCGTCTACTCCTCTAGGCTGCAGCCCAAATCCGGTAGCATCCGACCTTTTCATAATCCTCAACCTCTTGCATGACTCTATGAACATTCTGCAAAAATCAAATATACAAACCTATATAAGTTTAAACAGTGATATAATTTAGTAAGATAAGTCTAAGGAAATGAACATACACCCAAGGTACATCTCCCGGGAGCATCCAGTCTCCATCTTTGTCTTCGTATATGGTAACGTATTCGCAGTTTTCTCCATCTTTCAACGCCACTCCTGCACATATGTAAATTTAATTATGTGTTGATTATATTGTGATAATTAGAAAAGTCCAATTTTCTTGTGTAGAATCTCTTGTTTTAAGATTGTTAGTCCCAAAAGAAAAGACGAATGTAAACCTCTAGTTTTCAAGACTAACTAAGCAGGCCACCAAAATCTAGAACCCAAGATTTCTAGTTAGGCTAAACTTAAACCATCTAAATATGATATTCATGGGATGAATAAGAGAAGAGATCACAACACTCTTATTGAGTCTAAAACATGTAGTAAACCTAGTTATATTAAAAAAAAATTATAATCAGGGTATACTAAATCTATGGAATGTCTCAAACTAATCTCTAACGGGACATACAGTCCACATATGAACCATTTTTCTCAATATTCAAATGAGGCTCAAAGGATGGTTATATATTCGCGTGGCCATACATGTTTAGTGTTGTAGAACTGCTTTGAACCCGGTTTACTTAGTTTCCCAAAGTCCGTCTACCACTATACCATGTGTGGTTACCTAGTTATATTAGATAATAGTTTCAGTCTCACATGTGTTTCTTCTTATATAAACGCTTTAGTTCTTGATCTGATCATTCCTACAATAGATTCGTTTTTTTTTCGTATAGCCTAACCACTCTACTTGGACTAAAAGGAGAGAACCAATTTACTTACCAATGCCATGGAAACCGAAGAGCTTATCGAGAGCAAGGGATAAATCATCATAACCTTGGCTTGAACCAAGATCCATCTTCCTCAAGTAAGGTACACCATCCATGCTCACTTTCACAAAACCTAACCCCACTTTCATTGTCGACACTTCCTTACAGCTGTTTTTCCTCCGATAAGAGCAAACCGGTGGCCACCCTACCACCTGAGTTTTCGCGGCCGGGGAATCATTAGCCTTCTCCACGTCAACACCAGATAAAACAACACCGCTTTCACATTGTTCACTATTACTTCCACAAGACGTCATGATCATCTCCGTGAAACCTCTCTTCTTCATCATCTTCTCCTTCACATCTCTCCCCGGAAGTCCCAGTCTCAGCTCCGTTATCTCAAGCTCGAGTCCATCTTTCTCCATTTCCTAACTTTTTATTATTATTATGAAATATGAGAACTTTCTTCTCACACACACTTGCTCTTATTGTAGTAATGGCACTACCGGCGTCGTGCTTTTTATATGTTGCTTACTTGGTCCACACGATAGACCCAATAGAAAGCCAATCAGAGAATGACACGTAAAGTCGTTTGATATCTAAAGTCATCTTACTCAATTTGTGTGGGGAGACAAAATGGGGGCAAAGACAGATCAACTGAGGATGCGGTGGTCGGTCACATGAGAGACATAAGTTTGGTGCTGTTTTTTTTTTAATATTTCTACAAAATCAATAAATACCGGCACTATAAGGTGGTTAAGGGAACAGATCCTACGGTTGTGAAATTTTCCTATGATTTTTCTCTGACCGTTGGATTCTTGGAATCCGAATCTTACTTCTCCTAACATCCCATGTGTGTTCTTGTTGTAAAGATTCTTGTTCTAACTAGTAAATCACAACTACATCATACCTTTTCTCTTTTAAAATTAAGTTAGCTACGTAAAATATAAATTTAAGTATATTTGTTCACATTTCTAATAAGAGTATATGCATATTATATCAAATCCTACCATTTTGGGATATGTTCGTTATCTATCCTTCCATACTTTTTTTAATTGGCAATTAACGACATTTAGCTCAATTATAAGATTTTTCAGCAATGATTTTGATTGGTCACTGCATAAATCTCACATGGAGAGAGCATAGACTAAAATCCAAATATACTTTGTATGGATGGTACCAAATAATGTATGATTTTAGTTTTGCACTAGCCACTAGCTACTAAAATAAAACTGAATTTAGTTGCGATTAATCTAGCTTGTGTGTTTTTATATTTTGGTTAAGGTCCAAATGTGTATCAAAAAGCCTTCAGTCAAAAAAAATGTGTATCAAAAAATATATCAATACTTTAAACTAAAATTACTACTTAGCTAGCTTTCAAGTTTTGGTTTGCTTTTTTCCTTTTTTTAAATTAGTTTGGCTTATATTTGATTCTTTTATATATATATATAATCTATGATCAAAATGTAAATCAGTTTTACTTGTAGATCGATCTTATTATATTTTGATTGGTAAAGATTAGTTCGATTCAGTTCAACTAATACAGATTTATAACATCTATTGTAAATCTTATTTTGGAGTCTGCATATAAATACAGTTCGCGAAGGAAATTAAGAAGACGGTAACCATGTGTATTAAGCTAGGGTTCTTCATGCAATACACCGCAAGCCAATGCTTTTGAGGGAAGTGAACTAGTTTCGAATGAGTTCAAACTCGGCTAGACCCGCGTTGTTGGGTTGTTGCTAACTCTCTTTTGATCACTATGCCAATCAAGCACAGGAAGTAATGATAAGGTTAGGGATGTAGGGACACGAGCATAGAAAAAGAAGATCGACCGTGTGTATGTGTGTGAGTGTGTGTGGGTTCACTGTTGTCTACATACTTTGATTGATTGATGAACAGCAACAGGTTGGGCCACGTGAAATTATATGAAATACAACCACATAAAGAGAGTCATGAGTCAATATCCCCATATTCTACTTTGTCTAGTTTAATTTCAGTGGTTCCAATGACTAATAAAAACATGTGGTATAGCACCAAGTTCAATAAACTAGCGTTGGATATACAAGTTCTACCGAAGTGAAGACGCAAAAAGGTTTAATATATCTGAAAACTTGGATACCCATAGCAAGCAAAAGGTTTAATTTATACTGAAGTTCAAGTTTAACAACGCTAAAACATTACATTTCGATCGAGCTATTACGTGTATTTATATAATCAGAATGCTTTAATTGTTGCATCTTGGAGTTTCTTAGTATATATTCCTAAATGAAAAAGAAAATTGAGTTTTGAAGCTCTTATAAATATTGGTTTCAATCATCGTAATTTTTTTTAAAAAAATGTTATAATTTGATTGGTTAATGATTTTTAATTTTTATTTAATTATATCAAATTTAAAAGAGACAATCCAAAAAACAATTAATATTAGTTGCCAAACAATCTATATAATCATACATAATCATTTATAGTATCTAACTAGGTATTTTCATGCACTATGTACAGAAATAAAAGTTTTTTAATTTAATATATATATATATATATATATATATATCTATATACATATAATTTTTTGTTATTTTTTAGATTTTATTATTTGCTTACAATATTTAATTTAAATTTTAGTTTTATATGTAGAAGTCAAGATAAAATGAATAATTACTAATTAATTTTATATTTAATATAGATTTAAAACTATAATCTTGGAAAGATTTTTATCTATTAATTTTGGTTAAAATATATTAAATTAAATTCTATAAAAATTAAAAAATTGTTTAAGTTTATAATTATCAAACGTAAAACTAAATAATATTTTTAAAATTCGTAGATATTAAAAAAAACTAATGGTATTGTGATTAGAAAAATACAATTTAGAAAAAGAACCGCATAAAATTTTGGGAGATTTGCTAAAAACAACCTAAAATTTCAATCTAAACCTAAAAGTGTACCCCAATTTCAATCAAATGCAAAACCAACCTACAAGGGTGATAAAAGTACTATTTAACCCTTATGACTAAACAAAAACAGAAGTGTATTTTACGTTTCTATCCTTTGTTAGTCTACACGTAACAGAAAGAAGTCTACATAAATGTAGACCTCGTACGAAGTCTATTCACTCGGTAGACTTGTTATATAGTCTACATCATAATTTTATCTAATAATTTAATTTTAAAAATGTATAAAAATAATTGTTGTAATATTTTTAACTAATCATTAATATAATGGATAATATGAAGTAAAAAAATTAAAATTTTATATAATTAAACACTTTTAAGGAACATTTAGGGTTTGAGATTTTTGGTTAAGGGGTTCGTAGATATATTATAAAGTCTACATATATGTAGACTTTTTTTTCAGTCTACACACGATTTAACCTAACCGGATTCAACCGATATAATTTGATGATCAAATAAAACATTTATGGTTTGAGATTTGTGGTTAAGGGGTTCGTAGACATATTATAAAGTTTACATATATGTAGACCTTTTTTTCAGTCTACACACAATTTAACCTAACCGGATTTAACCAATATAATTTGATGATCAAATAAAACATTTACGGTTTGAGATTTGTGGTTAAGGGGTTCGTAGACATATTATAAAGTCTACATACATGTAGACCTTTTTTTCAGTCTACACACAATTTAACCTAACCGAATTTAACCAATATAATTTGATGATCAAATAAAACATTTACGGTTTGAGATTTGTGGTTAAGGGGTTCGTAGACATATTATAAAGTCTACATATATGTAGACCTTTTTTTCAGTCTACACACAATTTAACCTAGTATATAAATACGATTTCTCAAGCTTTTCAGGTAAAAAAAAACTAATCTTCGCCGTATCTCTCTAGGCGATTTCCGGTGAGATTTCCGGCGAACTCGATCCACGCAGTTTCCCATCCACTTCGTCTCTGTCTCCTCCATTGCTCTGGTAAGTTAAATGTCTCTTTTTACCTCTCTGTTGATAAAAAGTGACCACCTTTACCTCTCTTTTCAGATCTGAGACGGCGACTTCTAAGGAACAGTGCTTCTCGTCCAAATCTCTGTTTCCAGTCAGTATCATGGCTTCTACTGCATCTCTATGTCCTAACCAGCAAGGGATTGTGCTTCATCTTTCCAACGTACGTCTCTGTGTCATCTCTATCTCTTGTTTAACTAATAACCTAACAAGCTCATCTTTATTTACTAACCTTTTAGTTTCTTTTGATTCAGATCTGAGTCGGTCAGTCTTAGATCCATTTCTCTAACGAGCATTGCATCCTCTCTAATCCATTTCTCTGCTTTCGGTGAGTCTCCTTCATTTTGAAGTGTAGTATGAAGTTTCGAATTTGTAGACTGAAATTTTGAATTTGTAGACTGATATTTTGAATTTGTAGACTGATATTTTGAATTTGTAGACTGATATTTTGAATTTTGTAAACTAATATTTTGAATTTTTAGACTTCTCATGTAAACTGATGTTTTGAATTTGTAGTACACTGATTTTTGAATTTATAGGCTTCTCGTGTAGGCTTTATTTTAAATTGTAGACTTCTCATGTAGAATGCACTTATATAATTCTTTGTTTGTGTCTTCTTGGTGCATGTTACAAAATGGATAAACTTGATTTCCTATCGAGGTTGTATACTCTAGGGAGGAGCTCAAGAACTGTGAGTAACAGACAGTTGTATCAGGCTTTTGTACCAGACATATAGTTGTAACAAACTTATGTAATTTGCTTGCTGCAGACTGAAGTATTAGTCTTCTTTTACAGAAGACTTTTATAGAAGTCTGGTACTCGACTATATATCAAAATATCATCATTTGTATCAGTATAGTACTCTTCTTTCAGAAATTTTAATTCATTTTCGACCAAAATTACAATTCCAATACAATCCAGAGATTTACATATTAGTCTTTCTTTATAAGAGACTTAAAAATAAGTCTATTTTTGTTCAAGAAGACTAACATGTTGGTCTGCACGACAGAAAGTAACATTAGAACTCAAAGTAATAGAAAAATTAAGACCTACGATTTCAACAAAAGTTCATCAAATAAGACAACATCCAAAGCGACAATACAGCTGATAAGTTAAATACATAAGACATAAGACAACATCCAAAGCAATAAGACACCATCCAAAGCAATAATACAATTGATCAATTCAACACATAAGAGATAATACATAAGACAACATCCAACGCAGTAAGACAACACTTGTTTAACTTAGACAGTTTGGATGTGACCTGGTTGTTTGCACTGTGACAATTAATGTAGACTTACTAATATGTCTACAATTATTTCCTAGCAATATAGCAAAATCAAAAGTATTATACTTTCATAATTACAATAGTTTTTCTATCCAAAATCACTAAAACCCATTAGGATTAACTATTACACACTTTCAAACGAAAAAATTGTGAAAATATTTAATGCATAGTACACAAATTAACTTTTAATGTAAATTTTGAAATAGACTCCATGTTCAGTCTACAACGCTGTAGACTTTCTTTTCAGTTTACATCCGTAGACGGTCAGATAGGTCTATTTTTTGGGTTAGTTTTTGCAATTGACCATTTTACGGGTTACTTTTTATAGTTGAAAAAAAGTTGTGATTTTATTTAAGCAGACTTCGTTTTCAGTCTACAACTTTAAAAAGGTTAGTTTTTGCTATTGACCAGAATTTTCCAGGATTTGACTTTTAGAGGTAGACTAAATATACAGTCTACATGTTTTAATTTTTTTGAATGAGGTTAGTTTTGCAATTGACTATGTTTGACTTTTTAGGGGGTAGACTGAAATGAACGTCTACAGATTTGTAGACTTCGAAAGAAGTCTACTCTCAAATCTGACGAGTCAGTTTTGCATTTGACCAAAATAAAAAATAGACTTCACGGGTAGTCTACATTTTTTTTTCGGGAAGAGAAGACTGCATATGAAGTCTACATATTAAAAAATATATATATTTTAAAAAGTTTTAGTCAAACACAAAACTAACCTTTTCAACGCAGTCAAAATTTTGGTCAATTGCAAAACTAACCTCTTCGTAGACTTATGTTGAAGTCTACGCTTCGTAGACTTATGTTGAAGTTTACTTATGAAAAGTCAAAAGTTCATTCAAATGCAAAACTAACCTCTTTTGCGTAGTCGTCTTTGTAGGTCTACGTACTTTTTGTTTTTGTTGTCAAAGGTTAAGATGTAGACTGTCGGGGAAGACTACGTTACAAAAAAAAATCCGTTTAGTCAATTGCCAAAACTGACATGTGCGTTGACAAATAGACTGCATTGTATGTCTACATAAGGGCGTAGACATATAAAACAGTCTACTATCGCGACACAGATCTGAGAAACGACTTAAACCATGAAAATAGTTACCTTTTTGCAGTGTGAAGCTCGTTTCCAGCCTTTTCAACCGTCCAAACTCCAATATTGACCAAAATGAAACATTTTTGACGATTCACAAGTGAAAAAATACGAAATTATGAAGTTTATGATTATGAAAAGAGAGATTTTTAGATGGAAATGTAGAGAAAATGAGAGGAAGTGAAGATTTGCTTGTTTAGAATGAGAAAAAAATGATTGAAAATTCAATTCTAAAACTTTATGAGATCAAAAATGGTGGTTGAAAATATTGATGATGATGGCATAGTTGTAATTAAGAAGAAATGTTTAGGGTGTATTTGGTTTTTTATATTTTTCGAAATTAATAAATAAATAATAATGGCAAATTTGTAAATAATTCAAAAACTTATGGGTATTATGGAAAATTCAATGATGAATAGTAACTAAAAAAAGAGGTTGGTTTTGCATTTGACTTGAATTTTTAGGTTGTTTTTGAAAAAACCCCTAAAATTTTGAACATTTGTTTTACAACAAAAAATATTATAAAAATAAAATTTAATAATATATTGAAGTTCTTTAAAATATTATTTTATTTTTATTTCTACTATATTATTTATTGTTATATTAGTGATAATTTTGAGTTACTACCATTTTCTAAAAACTTATCAAGAAAATAAATCTTTAAATGTAAACGTTCATGTCACAATTAGCTTCAAGTCATATTACAACTAGTATTAGGCTTGATACTTATTATCCGAGATTCAGATCCGGTCCGAAATTAGCTTTGGATCCACTTCGAAAATAGGATATCTGGGGTGCTGGATTCGGATTCGGATAGTAAAAAATGTTGGATTCTTCCAAACCGGATTTGGATCCGGAAATCTTAATTTTATACCCCGATATCCGAATTCGGATCCGTGTTTTTAAAAAATATTAAAATTTTAATTTTATTAATAATTTTATTTGATATATTAATATATAAATAAAATTATTCTTATCATAATAATTTAATTTATTTTCAAATACAAGATAAATATTAAATTAAAAATAATTAATTGGTGTTGTTTGGCTTGTTAATCGTTTATATCAATGAAAACCATATATTTTGTTAAATCATAGTAAAATATTTTTTTTATATTTTCATTCCATAAATCAATCAAACATATGTGATATGTTTATGTAAGCAAATTTTTTCTTTCATATATATATTATATTTTTTGAATTGACTAATATGTATAAAATAATAAAATATTAATATTTAATAGTAAAGTTACTTAGGTTTAAATTTCAATGAAGTAGCAAATAATATACAAATAATTATCAATCAACTTGCACATAATTTACAAATAACAAGTAATCAAATATGACAAATAATTTGAAAAATCATTATTTTTAGAAAGTATTTGAAACTGTAAATACTCTTTTTGACAAACCAAATACAAGTATTTTTTTTACTATTTATAAAAGTCAAGTCGAGTAACAAGTTAACTGAAAATATTGAATAAATGGATTTTGCTCACCCCTAAAATGAGTGCTTTAGTATAATTAATTTTTGAAGTATATAAGAAAAAAATTCATGTGCTTCTACTCGAGTTTTTATTGGAAAATTTCGTAATGAGTGCTTTAGTATAATAATTTCAAAGTATATAATAAAAAATTCATGTGCTTCTACTTGAGTTTTTATTGGAAAACTTTCGTATTGATTGTGACATGTCTCATGTTTCTTATACGTTGTGTCGTTTTCCACGATCAATATTCTCTTGCTTATGTTTTGGGTTACTTAATAAAATATAACAAGTCTCCAGAGTCATCATTATGTTCTAAATCCCTTCTACATTGACAATGCGTATCTTCTACAAAAATAAAACAAGGGATATGTATAATTTTGATTAAATGGACGACCCAATATAGAAGTAAATTACAAGTATGTTCCCACGTCGATAAGCAGCATAGACTAAATAATGTAACCAAAGTTTGTTATTAATAAATTTTATATTCATTTAAAGCGCAAATAGTTGTGTTGTTATTATTGTATATTATAATACTTCATGTAAAGCAAATACATTTGTACAGTCAGAAACAAGAGAATATTTGGTTGGAAGTATGCAGGGAGATTAAAACCAATACTGACCATAATAAATTCTGGTAATGCTGACAAAAAAATTCTGGTAATGATTTAAGTATGATAGCAGAACAATATAGAATAGCAAATGAAGAATGTATATAATCAGGGAAAATCTATCCAAGATCCTTAAAAAAAACTTTTTGACCAAAAGAGCATATAATGAAGAAAATGAACAAAAAAGTTTTATTAAAAAAAATAACAACTATACCTTTACTGTATAGATATACAAATATCAATAAGTATTTAAATAAATAACAAAAATAAAATAAAAGTAAAAGAAAATATTTTTTGAAAAAATCAATTTGAAACTATTTTGACTTTTTATTTATTTTTCAAATTATATTTTCAAAAGAAATTCAAATGCAAAATTTGTTTTTAAAATATTTGTAAAATTATTATTTTAAAGGGCTTATTTGTGAGATAACCATAAAAAACGGGAAATTAGTTTTGTAAAGAGAAAGTAGAGAGAGATAGGAAGAAAAAAGAGGAGAGAGAGTGTGATTTTAGTTAGATAGTAAATTAAGGGTTTTTTGTTGGTTATTTCACCTAATTTTCCTATTTTAAATTTTAATTATATATTATTTTTTAATCCTAAACCCCACCCCCCTCCCCCCCATGTGCCAAACTTGTTCAAGACCATATCCCCATTGGCAGCTTTTCAGTCTGCTTCCATTACAACAATTATTATGGAGTTTTCCATAAAACAATATGAACAATGCAACCCAAAATGTTGCAGTTATTTATCTCTTAACCACAACGTCTCAAGGTAGTATATTCGAGAATCCTTTTCACTGTGCTAGGTGATATTGATAAAGTTGGCATCGAGCCAATGTGCTCTCTCGGCTTGACAAAGGGTAGAGAAAGACAAAACTACAAGGGAGAGGAAAGCATGGCCGATGTAGTCTACTATCTCATTCCATTGTTGGTTTTACTAATTTTGCCTAAGTAGTTAGTTTCATAAGTATTATATGTTAACTATCATAACGTATGTTCATGCAAGTTTATCTTGCTATAAGGTGTTGTTGTCTAATCTTGTAAACATTTATTTTCTTTAAATTTGGAAGCTCTTCTGTCAAAAAATAAAACAGTTAACAGGTAAAATGTAATATTACGAATAAATAGCATTTTGAAGAAGATATACCATTCTCACAATCTCACTAGAACGTAAAAACATAAGAACTTTTGATTCTTTTAGAAAAATATTAAAAACAGTGATCAGTCAATAAAGATTGTCCGACAAATTGGCAACATGCTATAAAAGCAAAGCACGAGTGTTTAACGGACGCATTAGTCTCTGTAATCGAGCAAATCTTTATTTAACTCAAAATTTGTATTGCTAAGATATGTCTGAATATTTCCATGCATAATAGTATTCTTTTTTTTTAAACGTAGTTAAACAGAAAAAGTTGAACGGCATGTACAGACAATGTGTTCAAACTTTAAACTATACGCTAAACCATAACAAAGCTTTAATTAAAGCGGTTATAGCTTTGACTTCTGATTACATAACTGTTTTATTTTTATTTTTACATGCTAAATTTATGTAATAGTCTATAGCAGAAAATAAGATTTAAAGTACTCTTGATCTTCATCGAATCCCATATGAAGCAACGCAGTTCCTGATTTAAAAAGTTTATCGACCCGTTCCATTGTGGAGTAAACTAAAAAAAAGATATACACATCAAAGACTTGTATACACAACAAACAAATTAAATTAGTTTAAATTAATTTTTACAACTTTAGTGGCTAAAACTTGTTACTCACCTCGCCGTTTATTAGAAGTTTCCCACCAGATTTTGGACACACTGAACAATAGAAACACCGCCATCAATACAAAATACAAGAGCTTGTTAGCCATTAGTTAGTTGAAAATATTTATTATAGAAAACGTAAAGACTAGATGTAAAGAAAAGTAAAGAGAAGAGTTTATTTATATAGACTTTCGTGCAAGATAAGAGTTGACTTTCTTAGACATCTTCACTTCACTGATCACATCATTATATTGATGATTTTTGACCATTTCAAAACTAATTTTGTTCTTTCACTTGCCCGCCAAGACACGGTAGAAAGACTTAATACTTTTTCTTCTTTTGTGCAAAGACTTGTTTATGTCCCACGTTAGAAAAGTATATCCATTTTTCTTTCAATTGGACCCAACTCCACTTGTTTTATTTTTTCTCGGTCTGCCAATAGCGTTTAAGAGAGAAATCGATATACATAAGAAGTAGAAGCAAAAACTTTAAAACTTGAACACATTTAACTTTGTCTCAAATTATCTGTCTATTTCATTTGAAAATATATCTACTTGTTTTTTAATTTCATTGTACTAATAAAAAGATAGGTAAATCCCTATGTTTGTTGTACTCTCGAAGATTAAGGTAATGAAAACAATGCGACAAAAATATTAATTTGACATAATTTCAATATATCAAACTAGGTCTTTTGGATAAATCATAAATATTCGGAACTAGCCTCAAACTGTGTTGTTTACAAACAATCATAACTCCTTATTCATTTTTTTACCAAGTAATATCAAGAAGTGGAATCTTTCTTCTTATACAGAATTTTTTCCACGCCATAAGGATATACTATTGATTCTTGGATTGAGACTTAGTAGTTCATTATCTTTGGATAGATATGTATGAAATCATACGAATTCAGAAGTTTTCTCAATTAAATATGGATATAAGCTACTTAGAATATCCATCATTCAACAAAACCAAAAACATATTTTCAAATTGAGTATCAAAAGCTTATAGTACCATGTGTGAAAAAAACGAACTACAATCAAGATGAAACAGTTCTCGTGACATGTTTTTTTTCTGGATGTGTGTTGATGGCAAAGAGTCTCACCTATAGATACATGGGTATCAATCAAAGTTTTCTTAGATGTGGTGGCTCAGTAGAATCGATAAATCATCTTCTTTTTTAATGTCTCTCTTCTTTATAGGTTTGGGCTTTATCCAACTATATATTCCTCATGGGTTGCTTCATGAGTTCATTGATATATCAAAACATGAAATTCATGTTTTGAAGGAGAAAAGAAGCATTTGATACTTTTCCATGGCTCGTTTGGTACAAGTGAAAGACAAGGAATGGAAAAGATTCTAATAAAGAAGAGACCTCTCCGGTCAACTCTATGCAATTTGCGTCTCTTGAAGCAGAATGTTGGAGAAAAGCAAATCTTAAAGAGGAAGAGGAGGAGGATCTCGATGATCCTCCAAACGAGCCTATTGAAGCAGGTCCTTGGATATTTCAAATCTTAACTTGTCAAATCGATACTTTATAAATCAATGATGACACAACTAGTGACTTTGAGTGGAGTCTTAAAGATCAAATTGAGGTTGAGTCATTCATATTAAGTGGTTGCAGCATAAGCATCGCGGCTTTATATGTTGAGAAGGAAAATTTGCTATGGGCAACATTGTGTGCAAGATATATGCAACTTTCCTCAGTGATAAATGTGTTTTGTTTGTTGGAGCATAATTTTGAGAGTATGAACATTATCCATTTCCGTATAATCTGAAATGTTGGTGCAGATTCACTAGTAAAAAAAAAGATAGGACCAAAGGTGTTGAGTTTTTCCATGTAAACTGGTGGGATAGAGTTTTTCTTGGGAATGACTTCGCTACCAATTAAAAATTTGTTTAAATATATGGACAGTTGACAAAAATAAAATAAGTAAAAAATATAATAATCTCTTTTTTTCTTTGTAGTAAATAAAATGAATTATACATGGAAGAAAATTAATAAATAAAACATAAAGTATATAACGTAAAAGAGAAATGCAGATCATTATACAAAGACCAGAGACAGTACAAACTTTCAACGGATTAGGCCGGAAAGAGAGGAAGATAGAGCCCAAAAAATGCAACCGATTCCTTAAAAAATTGTTGGGTTTCTCTTTTCCTCGTTTTCTACCGGATCACCACAAACTATTCAATAAGCTTTTTAGCAATATGTTTGATTTGAATTCATATTTTGACACAACACTGGCACTAAGGGGCTGATTAGTGTAACCGCAACGATTGCGGCTGCAGTTGTGGGCGTTTACGGATGTGGGTAGTTACGGTTTTATACGTTATTAAGAGATTTAGAAGTCTGGTAAAATTGTTAAAAATTGTTGCGTTTGCGGGATACTTATGATTGGTTAACTACCAAATGAATCAATGGTTAAATATAAATGAATAATATTTATATTGTATATAATTATAAAAATATTGAAATCATATCATTATAATAAATATAAAATTATATTTATAAAATTATACTATTAATATTTAAAAGAATATAAAATATTTTTGTTTAAAGTTTTATAATATAAATTAATATATATTGGTATTTTTATTATTTCAATCTAAAATTTAACCAAATATTTTTTATTTATATATTTTTTGAGAAAAAAATAATTTTTTTATCCTCATGCAACTGCCTGCAACCGCAAACGTTAGTTGGAACCATCTTTTGAATTTTAGAGATTTATAACGGTTTGAATCGATTTATAGCCTTTTTGATGATTGTTTCAAAACGCCAACAACCGTTACCATACCAACCGTAAAAGCTGCGTTTGCGGGTGGTAGCGGGAAAACCAGTCACACCTCATTATGGTACATGTCTTAGTTAATTATTCAATAGTTTTTTTTTGGTCAAACAAAAAATGTTATAACAATGAAAATTGCTCACAATAACTATCATAGTTATCGTTAATTATTCAATAGTTATAACACTCTTTTCTTCCATCATTTCAACACGAAAATTGCTCACAAATTTTAAACGTTATAATTTTGATATGACTAGTACTTAGTATGATGAAAAAGAATACCATATGCATTATATGGCGCAGTCAGTTCGAATATTATAGTTTTAGCTATGTCATATAAGAATTCAAGCATGGTCATTACATTTGAGAATCAATGAATGTTAATTTCATATGTATTTTAGTATTTAGGCAGCTGCGGAATGTAAAATAGTGTTGTCAACAAAATACTATCATTTTTAAAATATGTAAAATTCTGAGATATATTTCGCTATTTCACAAATTACAGATGAAAACCATTTATTTTTCAAATATTTCTCTATATGAAGAAAAACTAAGCCAACTGTAAAAACCAGGCCAGTATATACAACGAAAATACTATTTGGAAAGGGAGAGCTATAAAAATAAACATGTAAATAAATATATCAACGGTAGGATTTAAGAATAGAGCCGCAAAAGCTGCAGACGATGGCTCTCCAAGATCTGCAATAAAAGGTATAAGACAAAACCTGGTCGAAGTCTTCATGTCAGCGACTTTTGCACCACGACCGCACCGGGAACACGTTCCTGCCGCCCGGTTTTGCTTGCTTTAATCTTCCTCTTCTGGTCCACCAAGAAACCAGAAGCACACCATTTCCTTCTTCAAAGGCAGTGCAAATAGCAATCTTGTGATTAATTAGATCGGTCCCAAATGGTGTTGGTGTTTCTTGAAGTTATGTTGGAGATGCACAAGAAGACGTGATGCCTTCGGGGCATCATATTTATATAGAGAATATGACATTTGAAAGAGTTTTTGACGTGCGTACACACGTACAACCCCACAACTTCTAACTGTATTCTTCCTCATTTTATTACTATGTTTTATTCAGTTTCATTTAATTCATATTTTGAAAGAGAAATGAAATTCAATGTACTGTACACACACACTATGTTCAATTTCAGTATACAGTTGCCACGTTCCAAAGAAAAAGAGTTGCAGACGTCATGGATGAATCAGTTTGTTCCTTATCGCCTTAGCGGGAATATGGGTGATGAGAATGATCCCATTCTCCACCTTTAATTTTCTTTATCTTAGACGTACAAATGGGCCTAAAACATAACTAAACTCGCACTATTTTGAAAATCTGTATGATTGGGCTTATAGTAAGCCCAAAGGTCTCAGTTTTTCAATGTGTCCGTTTTCACTTTTTAGGATTTATTTGTATTTTCTTCTGGCGACCGCTCTGAGTTTTGCAACCAAAAACTAAAGGAAAAGTTGATCAAAAAAAAACGAAAAGAAAAGAAGAAAAAAGTTTCTCAAGATTTCAGTCAAATTGTAATTTTATGGCAATGAATGGTTACATCATTGAAAAGTCAATCGGAATGTAATGTCACTTTCTTGTCCGCTCTGCTTGCTCTACATTTAATCGGTCACTTGTCTTTAAATAGTGGATAATTTTGACATTTTATTTCATCAGAATAATTTTGACATTAAGACAAGAGAGTGTTAGGTAACAATAAATTATCTACAGTTGATAGATAAATGATTGAACAAGCTAAGTTGAGACTAATAAAGTCACAAGTCAACTACGTGTTAGGCCGCTACCAACTAATCAGGTTGCTCTAATTCGTAAACTATTCTCCGTAAAAGAGTATTTAGATTCTTTCTAATGCTTTTGATATTATATTATTCTCTCTAAAACTATTCTTTCTAGTGCTGTTAATTTATATTATATTACCTATTAAATTGAATTAGTTTTATAAAGTTGAATGCGATTTATATTATATATCTATGATATTAGATAAAACATAAAAAGATAAGTTATTGTTATTACATAAATCGGTTGTGAAAATGCATGAAAACATTGAACCAATAGAAAGGTCTATGAAAAATTATGTAATAGGATAACAAAGTCGGTCTTAAGTTTGAAAAAGCCATAAACTAAAGAGAAATGAGCCATTATAAAAATATTGAGAAAACGTTTAAAACAAAAGAACAATTGTAGATTTATAACCCTGTAAAACAACTACTCCCTCAATTTCAGAATGATGTATTATTTAGAGATTTGCATGATAATTATCCATCCTTAGATCAGATGAATTTATTGCATCTTTCGGTGTAGTAGGATATATATATATATATATATATATATATATATAAATAAATATAATCAGTTCATGGAAATTATAGAATCACACGAGATAAAACATCGAACATAATTTGGATGTATTTCGTCGGATCTTTAAGACATAACTGTTGTTTTAACAAATAGTGCTTTGGGTCGTCAAAAACTCAATAGCTATCGCCTAGAATTTCACAATTAAGATTTCTATTTTCAAAGCGAAATTTAAAATTAAGGAAAAGGCTCGTTTATGGATAGAGACTATTGGCACTTTTTGTATGTTTGTGTGAGGAAAATAGTGTAGCAACTAGCAACTACTTATTAGGAATGGTGGCAAAGCAAGTAGGAGGAATGTGAATTTTTGACTTTCGTGGTTTTAATATTTCAAAATAGCATTCAATAAAGCCGGTGGGGATAATGGAATGCTTTTCCATTATGTTTCCCATACTCATGTTTAAATTTGCTTAATACTCCTCAGTTTATGTTTAATTATCGTTGTACAATAAATTTTGTTGCAAAAATAATTATAGTTTTAAAATTAAAATATAAAATTTTATTAATTTTATATGATATTATTTTATATTCTTTAATTTATTTTTTTATTGATTAAAATATGATAACGTTCATTGTTAATGATATTTTCTAAAAAATATAAAAATAAAATATTTTTTTAATTTATGTGTATAAATCTAAAATGATAATTAATTAAAATAGAGGGAGTATTTGTCAAATCTTTAGACCCTAAATCTTAAAGTCATTTGTATAAAAAAAGTCGTTTGTATTATATATTTTTCGCAGGTGTGAATAATCATCAGCGGAGATTATAATATTAATACGGTTTAGATCTTTCTCCCTATTGATGATTATATATTTAATTTGTATCTTATTACTACAGTGGGTGCGTCGTTAATATATGATTATATCAAGATAAAATAAAACGTTACGAAGTTTGAGATGGTGCGCATGGGACATTTTTGAGTTCGGTTCCAAGTTGGCTTTGGATAAACTTGGTTATGAATTATGATCGATTTGATTTTGAAGATTTTCGACGACTATGTCCACAGTTGAATTTATTCATAATTTTCGGGATTATCATAATTTGTATTAAAGTAATAGAAAGTGCGATGCAGCGTAAATTTAACATAAATATGAGGCAATTCATATTTTAATTATCATATTTATTTATTTAATTTTTTAGTTCTTAAGAGAAATATTAATTAGTTTTTAAGTTTCTCTCTTGATGTTCTGCATTTTTTTAGTCATAAGAGTTCTTTCAATATGAATTTTTAATATTCTCATTTTTATTTAGTTGTTGATTATTTATAAAAGAAAGAAATTTCTAAAAAAACTTTTAATAAATCACTAAACAAATATTCTCAATTTTTTCCAGTATCTGTGAATTCTAACTAATCTAAGAATATATTGATTTTTAGGTATTCTTATAATAAATAAGATTTTTGCATCTATCTAGTTTCCCTTTACATGAATTGGTATCTGAACCATGTTCGTTCCAACCGAAAAAATCATTGCACATTAGAGACATCATCAATAGCTTCTTGTTGCACAAACAATGCAACAGATTTACAATTGAATGAGTCAGAGGAATTGGCACATGTTGTTATGGCAGCCATGCAGGAAAATATTCAGTTTACCATTCATAACTCGCTTCGTGAGTTGGCAGAATCATTTTATCTGCAACATAATTGCTATGGTCGCCATGTTCATCGTGATACGAGGGGGAACGAGATTAAGATCCTGCAAGTGTTTTTCTAAAGATGGATCAATTGACGTGGACAATAATCTTTTGGCCGAAAAAATGCACATCTGAGAAATAGAGTAGTTAGCTAAGTAGTGGATATTAGATATATGAAAATAACATGAATATCTAAGAATTAGTGTCTTTTGTGTTCATTTAGATCCATAGATCTATTTTTAACAAAAGTCGAGAATACTCTTCTCGGTAATTTAATAAGAGTTATTTATAAAATTTAATTAATTATATTTCTATGTATAAGAAGTCTGCCTATATGAAAACTAGATAATCTTAATATTTATAAATAATAGTAATTAATTAAGATTATTATTAAAAAATAAATAAAATAATTAAAATACAAATAACTCATGTGTCAAAATGGAAAAAGGATGTAGGAATATAGTTGCTGTCTGATCAAGTAATTACAAAGGAGTCTTTTCACGTAAACATTGCCACGATTAACGGAGAAATAATCAACAGTATTGACAAATCATTCGAGTCGACGTAATAAGTGGTGTTAATGACAAATGTACGGTTACAGTTTAGTGTGGACTTTAGTAAGTTCAACTTACCTATGACCCTCTACAAATCTTACGCACTGGAGGATCTCTCATTTGTAAGATCGTGAACAGCCTACAAAACATTGTCACGTCCTCGTATTGTCCTTTTTCTTTTTACAAAGTTATCGTACTGCTTCACAGTAATCTATATGAACATTTGACTGAAAATGTATGTAGACACTAGACACTACAGCTGCAACAGAATATACATTTTTTGGAATAAAATTGTGTGGAAAAAGTTATTCACAAAAATTCCATAAAAAAATTACTATTTGAGTTGAATGAAAAAAACGTTTATCCCACTACTTCCAAATGGAATATGTTGAAAAGAATGAAATGCAGTTAAAAAGTATTCAGAAATAAAAAATCTCGTAAATAAATGGAATTGAAAGAATGAAAAGATAAAATAATAGTTTTAATTATTAAATATTTTTATTTAAATAAATTTAATTTATTTCCATTTTACTACATTCCTATTAAAAAACTACTAGTCACGTTACATAAATGTTTATAATTCCATTAACCATATTCATTTAATTGTCACCATTCCATCTTTTGTATTCCATTTTTCTAATTCATCTCATTTATAGTATTCCAAAAACTTAAAACCAGTTACACCCTACCCTACGTATCATTTTGTTTTGTCTATTTTAGTACTATATACTAAATTAATCTTTTAAGCGATGTTACAAAAAAAATTATTTTTTAAAGCCACGTTATTACGAGCCTATTAGGGTTAAGATTTAAGTTGTGCTATATACACCATGTAAACATTCATAGAATATAGTTCGGATTGTTAACCTGTCAAGTAAAATGATGTAAATTCTGCCATTTTTACCACTTATATATACAACTGCCAGTAATTTATGAAAATTGAATTATATATTATTTTTTGTTAGTTATAGACTAAATAGAAAACATCATCAATTAAGTCATTTGCTTCCAATTATGTCTTAACTTACGTAGAGAGAAAAACAAATATCATAAATTAAGTAAAAGACTGGTTGTGTTCTTGTATTTTTTAAATTTCATTTGGTGAATTTTATGTACTACATTTAGATCCTATCTTCGAACACCGTGACAGAACATTTAAATTCGAACAAAACAAAGTACATGGGTACCATGTATAAAGAATAAGTTAAATTTCTTAAAACAAAGTACATAGAGAACATGTGTAAAGAAGAAGCGCGTTCTAGGGTTATATGAGAATTCAAAAAGAGACAAAGTTTAAAGTATGTATGCATGATGCATCTTAAAGATAATGTTATTTTTTTATTAACATAGAGTATTCCTGATCTATTGAATGAGTTATACTAATTAATCCCTGAAAAGATATGCAATTAATTTACGGATATTTTTTTCTAAGTATATAAATGGGATGAAAACATAATCCACATATTCGTGAAAAAGTCCAAATAAAATATGAATTAGTTTCAAATATCCGGTAGTTCGAACATGGAATGTATTAGTGTCCATACCCTTCCATTTACCAATTGAACATAAGGTTGGGACAATGTTGTTTTATAGGTATATATTACTATGCAGGAATATCTCACTCTTTAAATTGAATAGATATTAAAAAATAATAATAAGCCAGTAGAGCTCCTAATCAGAGACGGCGTGAGATTGAAAACCTAGTATATATTCTAGGATTATCGTTTTATCATGCATGCACTGTGTTGCGTGATTTCAGATCACCCTTCAATATTCCTCCCTAAAAAACTAGTAATATGTAATCCTCTAGATAACGTATGCTATATATCGATCTGAAAGTTAAAGTTGTAGAAAATAAATAATAAATTTTGTTGTATATAGTAGTGTATAATCAATATCTAAGTAGTGAAAAACAGCTCACTGATTATTGACAACATCATGAACCTACTTGCATGAGATATTTAAATACTCGACCATTGGCACATCCATAAACTACATCTACAATACTAAGAAACGCAAAAGGGTGCCTGGGATAATGAAATTAAATATCAAGAAACGAGTTATTAAAAACACTAATGACTTTCTGTTAGCAAAACTCCAATTTAATTAATTATTTTTAATAAAAATAAGAAAACAATGGTTTGAAAAAAAAGTAGAAACCGACAAGCATAGAGTGAAAAGAAAGCGCGTGATATGGGAAAAAAAATCACTTTACATAATTCTCTTTTTTATTTGTCGTTGCTACTTTTCTTCCTCTTCTTCATAAGTTCACTATCTCACCATGTTCCTTTGACTATGCTCTTTCCACTTTACATCATCATCGTCCTTGATCTATTCTCATCTCGTTCATCACTCTAGTTTAATTTAAAAGTCAGTTCAAACTCCTGAGTAAACAGCTTGTTTTCAACTCCTGTTGTGTCTGCAACCTCTAGTACTTGTTCTTTCCTTTTTCGTCAGCTACACTTTCCTTCTTGGGAGTTTATGTGACAGAAGACCTATAGATCGTGTGATCGGATTGTAGGAACATAGCAAATGGGTAAAAACCGCCGGGAACAGAGACTGGGCTCAGATCTACGCTATATACGGTATTGAACAATGGCAAAACCCTCGTCTTCCTTCTCTTCCACGCCTTCTTCTTCTCCCTCTTCTCTGTTCTCTTCCTCATCTACTTCCACCAGATTTGCTTCTTCCTCGACTCCTTCTTCCTCTCCGACGCCGCCAGACTAGCCGCAGGTTTCACCGGCGCCGTTACCGCTCTCTCCGCCGTGTGCCTCCTCTTCGCCGCCGCTAACTTCCTCTACTCAGACGTCCCGCTCCAGTACGAGATGGCTCAGCGCATGGTCAGCTCCGTCGGCGACTGGTCCTGTGTTAAAACGGCTCTCGATCTCGGATGCGGACGTGGTATCCTCCTTAATGCCGTCGCTACTCAGCTCAAGAAAACCGGTAGCTCCGGTCGTGTCGTCGGGTTAGACCGGTCTAAACGCACCACCTCTCTCCACTCTCCGCACCGCAAAACTTGAAGGTAACAAATATATTATAAAATTTAAATTTATCAT
Source organism: Moricandia arvensis (assembly GCA_905132765.1). Lineage (NCBI taxonomy): Eukaryota > Viridiplantae > Streptophyta > Magnoliopsida > Brassicales > Brassicaceae > Moricandia > Moricandia arvensis. The sequence goes on from CAJHQP010001101.1 coordinate 24,422, forward strand.
TTATAATAATATTTTTGCATATAATACTATAAATTAGCCAAATAATAACCAAATTTTATCTTAAAGTAGAAAAATCAAAAATAGATTAAAAAAGTTTTCGTGACAAATAAATTTAAAAATAATTAAAATAAATTTTAGTAAAAAGATATAAATATACATTTTATCTTTTAAATTATAATGTAGATTTAGAATTACAGAATAAGGTTTTGCACATAAAATTTTAAAATAAAAAAAAAATATTAAAATTTTAAAAAACAAATATTTTGATACTTTTTTTTCTTGAATTTTATTTTTGGGAAAAACTTAAAAAAATATCTATTATTTGCTTCAAAGTACTATGTTATATTTTTGAATCAACCTTTTTGCCCACATGAAATATTTAGGTTGTTTTAATCTGATTACACAACCCAACTAAGTTTGTTGTTTGATTCTGTTTTGTAATCACTCAGGTGTGCAAGAGTACGTAACTTGTCGGGAAGGAGATGTGAGGACGTTACCCTTTGGGGATAAACTACTTCGACGTGGTGGTCTCGTCGGTGTTCGTGCACACGGTGGGGAAAGAGCACGGTCAGAAGACGGTGGAGGCTGCGGCGGAGAGGATGAGAGTGGTAGGGGAGATAGTGAGAGTGGTGAAGCCCGGAGGTTTATGCGTTGTTTGGGATCTGCTACACGTGCCTGAGTACGTGCGACGACTCCATGAGTTGAAGATGGAGGATATCCGAGTCTCCGAGCGAGTCACGGCGTTATGGCTGCAAGCCACATCGTGTCGTTCCGGAAACCAAGCGAACTCGTGGCAGGACCACGTGAAGTCCGGCTTGATTGGAGATGCTGACGTGGCTTTTTAAAACGGCAGTGTCGGTTGGTTTTTATATATATAAAACGGCACGTAGTACAAGTTCTGGAGGTTTGAAAACGTTGGTTGTGATTTATTATTCTTAGTTAGGAATATTATATAACTCAGAAAATTTAATATTTGGGGAGGCGAAGCGGAACCAGATTAGATTGTTAATTGCTGCGTTTTGATTTTGTATTTATGTATGTAAGCAATAGTATTATAATCAGATCTTAATTATGATGCTGAATCGACCATGTTGACCAATTATGTAGGATTAAAAAAAAAAGACTATGTTTGAATGTTGAGTGAATTTCAAGATTGGTCGTCTAATAAAATTCGATGGGCATTAAATGACATGTCCTTTTCATATTACATCGATGTGAGATTGTTCCCCCACATTATTAATTTTATTTATATAACAAATCCAACTGGGCTACGTTTGGGCCAACTCTTTCTTATTCATCACACACGAATATACAATATATAGAAGTTAAATTTCTTTTTTTTTATTTTATTACACATTATATTATATATTTTCTTTTCAATAATATAATAATTTTACTTATTCTAATTCTTTTAAAGATAACTTATATTCTAAAAATATTGAAACTTATCAAACATTCTTCCTCTCAAGCTTTAAACTTTTCTAGAAGAGGTCTTAGATTCGAATTGGCCTCTCTCATCTCTTTGAACTTAATTTTTGCCAATGCCTAATCAAGATATTCACGACTTGCTCACTTCCTGATATGTGTTCAACCGTCGATATGTTCTCTCGACACATTCCCGAATGGTTTCTCTGTTGCTTGTGAGTAGCACTTGATTGATCATTGTTACAAGGAGCTCTTGATTGGTTGCCCCTTAAAGTTCTTGATTTGAATGAAGTTTGTTAGAGTAGTACAAGATTGAATTCCTTTAAGCCTTGTAAAATAATTTAAGAATCAAGATCCTCATAAAGTATCCATTGGCATGCCATCATCACTAAGCACGGTTGCGGAGCTGGAGTTATTACAAGTACACTCAAATCTTCTGCCCCAGTTCATCATTTTTTTTGTTGGTTGAAACTCAGTAGCACAAGATATAGTTTCTAATGTTAGACAATGTTGTTGCAGGCATCTGGATTGACGTTTTTTTTTGCTTTTTCAGGCAATTACGTTAACTATTATAGTGAGTCCTATGTTCCTGTCTCACTGAGTTGAGTTCCTCTTATGAGCTACAAAGAAAGCAGCTCTTATGTGGAATGGAGGTTAGCAGGAAGAGGATCTGTGGAAATCACCATTAGAAAAGTGATGGTTCAACATTTCAAGCTGAAGTTGGGGGAGATCAAAGAAAGAGTGCTTACAATCCAAGTATGCGTCAGTTACTTGTGTTGTATGCCACAGTCTTCTCTTATTGTTCTTTCACGAGGCAAAGGTTTTTACTTGTATTATTTGATTTATCGTTAGAGATGTTATTTAGCTCCATAAGAGATGGAAATTTTGCAAAACTAGTAAGGTACTTTAACTTCAAATTTTTCTAGCTACACATCTTAAACCTAAGAGATTTTACTCTATACATGTTATTTTTTTGCAAAAACTTGTACTCTGTTTAGTGCAACACTCAATACGGTGAATCAAGTTGTTAATCAAAAGTTTCAAACACTTCCTTGCACCATAACAGAGTACACGTTTCTTTATTACTGGATCAGTTCGTTTCAAAAATATTTGGCAAATGGGTCTGAATCTTAATCGATATCCAACATTACTAGAACAAAAAGATCTCAACTTTTTTATTTACATTCAAACAGAGAAACAAGCAAAAACGTTTTCAGCTTTGAGTATCCAAGGTTTACTATCAAACGAAAGACATTCTACAGAGTCTGCTACGTGTTGGTCGGAAATTCAACCACCGGAGATTCATCCCCCGTAACGGAGGCGTCAAAGCTCTTCGCAACACCTCTCTGCTTCCGTCACTTGCACCATAAACCCGTGCCGTACGCACTTGACCGAGCCAGGCCGTTCAGAACACGTGCAAGCCTGTCTAACTCTCAGAGTCGAACCGTGACTCCTACGTCTGACCCAAGTCGTCTCTTGTCTTTCACGTATCTCTGCGCCTTCTCCTGATGGGATCCTTCTCATTACATGCATCACTTTTTAATGATTATTAACTCTCTTACTTGCAAGTTTGCAGAAAAGCTAAGTTTCAAAAGAAAAAAAAAAGTTTGTAGAAAAAGCTCTGATTTTGTGAATTGTGTAAGAAAGTGGATGAGTTCTCTTCTGTCTTTATTATATATAAATGTGAATTGACTTTTGTTTCAATCATTGTGTGATGGAGAGGTTGTCTACTTTCAAATTCTGGATGCTCAAGTTGTCCAAGTTTGACTAATTCAATTGCACTAACAAGTCAACGGTGAACTTCTGAAGAACAACAAATGAGAAAATTCAATGGTTTTGTAATGAAAAGGAAACATGTTTTTCACCCAAAATCTAATTATTTATAATAAATATTATTAAGAATACCACAAATTAAATATTATTTTCAAGAATATTTTCATCAAAATATATTAACATTTGAGCCTTACACTTTATTGATTATTATTTATGGTTTAATGTTAAAGGAGTTGGGTTGAATTTCTAAATGTTTTATAAATATTTAGAAAAATTAATTTAATCTATTTTATCATAAATTTAGAGTATTTTTGAAAATAATTATTAATTATGATAAATTTGAAAAATGATATCAAACCGTATGATATAACGACATTTTAATTAAATAACACAAAGGCTTAAAGCTTTACAACTAGTTTTTTTTTTGGGTCCAATCTACTTTAGACCATACTGAGAAAAAATAGAAAAAATTGTGAGGTCCATAAATTTTCTAAATTCTTACAAGAGGGCCATCTCATTTCAATAATTGCTATTGTCATTTTTTATCATATTGGGTGCAAAATGGGCTCATGCACAACCTGGATCTTTGGACCTCTCTATCTTTTGTTTTCTTCCACGGTACCATTTTTTTGGTAAAGTGGAATGCACTGTACTTGGTACGTTAATGAGTTGTGTATCCTTTTGAAACAAGAGTCATACTCTTCCGATAAAACCTTGTGATCATAGAGTTAGAAGTGACAAATTTTAGAAATAATTTTAATTCCCTCTTATATCTCTGATCCATAGAGATTATGGTTTTTGGTCCCGAGGTTCTTGGATATATTTAAAAGAACATAATGAATCTATCTTTCAGCCCACGGCAATACAAATATATATATATATATGAATCATTTGCAGGATGCTAAATTTGACTCTATAAGAAAATAAAACAATTAGTACATATTATATACTACTAAAATACTCAGAATGTTATCGTCTTGGATTTAGTTTCTTGTTGCAAGTCGTCCATGAATCTCATCATGTTGTAATGATGACTCAATAAACAACTGAAACTGTGAATAAAATTGATTTATTACCCTCCTATGCAATAATAAATGATTCTATTAAATAGGTTTTGGAGGGTTTCTAAAAATTCACCCCTGTCGTAATCAAAAGATCGTCATGTAGCCAATAGAGAGTTGAAGACAGCATTAGTTCATATTCCCCCCGATCTGTACATATTTCATCCTTGCATTTCCACTCCACCAACCAGCCCTTATTTACCTTCATTAATATTTATCCCTACTTTTATACATATATAAAATTTAAATTCATATCAGAATGAGAAATAATATAAGATAGCCCTAAAAAATTGTCACAAAATAGTTTTTAAGGATAAAATGATTAAAAATAAATTTTATTAAAGGAGGTAAAATATACACTTATATCCATTGGATTAACTAATACTCCATTTGTTGTAAAAAAAATACATATTTTAGAAAAAAATTGTTTCAAAATGATGTATTTTTATATTTTCAATGAATTTTTTCAACTAATAATGAAAAATTGTGATTTTTAAAATATAAATTGTATTTTTTTGAAGTCTTATTGGTTTAGAAATGTAAGAAATATAAAATTACAAAATATGCATTATTAATTAAATTTTAATGTGTTTTACTAAATAGTGTGAAAAAACTTAAACATCTATTATTTTGAAACATAAGGAATATAAATTTAGAGTTTAGAGTTATAAAGTGAGATTTTAGAAATAAAGTTTAAAATTTTAAAAAAATTTAAATTTAAATTTTTAAAATTACTTCAGTCATTTTTTCTGAAAACTTTTGATAAAACTTACGAGAGTTATTTGAGATAATTGACCATCAGAATTTATGGAAAAAACTTCTAATCCACATATGTATGTGTATTTTGTTGTGTGGCGGTAATAAAATAGCATATTGGTGTTTATGAGTTAAATCAATCGCCACTAGTAATATATAGTGCTGCCACTTTAGCTCTCTTTTGTTTTTACTTTTTTTTTGTGTTGTTTACGAATGTTTTCAAAGTAATAATAGTTAGTTTTTTGTCTGTGGAATAACTTATCTTAATGTGCCACCCAGTACAATAAAATGTAACAGCTGTTTTGATCTTCTTCATTGTGCATTTTCCTTGCAACTTGCTATCTTTTTGTTATTTAGTTGCTAATTGTATTTATACAAAATCTTTCTTCAATATTCGTTTTTTAAAAACATCTTATGTGAAAACAACAAGATATTACGCATGGTTTCCTTTGGGAACAAGTTAGTACAAGCAGATAAGATAACATATAGATATTTCAAGAAATTGATTGAGCATGAAAGATATATTTTTGAAAGTGAAAAACAAATGGGCATGGAAAAATATGGCAAGTGTAACCTGAAATAAAATTAATATGTTTTCCAAAATTAAGTGATGATGTCAAAATTTCTGAAAGGTAATTTGTACATATTATCTAGAAGGGAATGTAATTAAAGGCGATTTTAATTCTTTGGTTTAAAGGCAATGATTCATTTTGCTGATGCATATGGTCCATCGCTGGCCACTTGCAGCATTCTTTTATGCATACATCGCATGCCTTTCCATATCTTTCCCTTCTCTTTTCTTAAACACCCAATTTTTCTTTTCTCAAAAAAAAACCCAATTTCTTGATTTTAAAAAATCTGAAAATTCGTGGGCGACTAGTTCTGTGAAAGGGAAATATAACAACTGGTATATTTTAATTAATAACAGTTTTGTTTGTTTTAAAGTATGTATCATACAATAGTTTTATAACATATATGCGAATTGTGTTTTCATGTGATTTTTTTTTGTAATAGAATGTGAATTTATCTTTCATTCTTTTGCTTAAAATATGTGAATTTATTTTCTAAATATAAATATCGCATTGACCGTAATACTTTCATTATACAAATGTAACCGTGATTAATACTTAATTATAAGTTGTCATTAATTATAAATCGTTCTCACGTGATTGAACTTCACTAGAAACAAGAGATACGTTTTGCTTGATATTAATGATTTAAATCACGACATGTAGGCATGCATACAATACTCGAGATTCGAGAGTATCTTCGTCCGAACGGTTTTCACGACACCCGGAAGATGTTATCTCCCGTCTGGCACGCGTGCATCAAACACTTTAAAGACCGCAGGAGACGCGTAACTTGAGTTGTATTGAACGACACCATTGCACTGACTCATTGAACCTGGCACTCTGGCAGCTGCATGCACCACCCCACATAACGTGCATTAGGTTCACTAGTAAAATCTACGTCAGAATCACAATTATATCTTCATAGTTTTGTCAGATGCCATCTAAACTGGGATCCGATCAACAAATTAAAACCTACATGAATTATAAAATACTCTGATTTCAGAGGAGAGTGTTTTTACCCTTGACAAACCCTAAATACTACTTGTATAATGATTACATCTAAAGTGTTCCAATGCTTCAAACGTCAATTTTTTTAAAAAAAAAATATTGTGGCATGCATGTGCCCTCAATAACTTTGATCCTTATTAAATGATGTAGATTATTTACTGTCTCCACGAGAAACAAATCTTTTGAAGCGCTCGGAACATAATCTGTAAATGAATAAACTCATATCCTTTATCAAAAAAATGTCAAAACTCATGTCCAAAGAATACTTGATACCTATTACTATTTATAATTTTAATTTTACCGAAAAATAACAAACAAAGATCTTTGAATCTAACCTTTGATCAAACCACGACGCTTGTCGACTTTCTTTTAACAAAATAAAACCGCCTTAAATATGTGATTTATTTTTGGTATGCATGTAAATATGTAATGTAGTTGTATGACCTATGGTTAATGGAATATATTTTGCGATGTCTAACAAAAATCTAAGTTCTGAGCAGGCTGACGACAAAATTTTAGAGAAAGTTATGAGTAGAAAATGACACCCGCACCTGAACATATGTGGAAGCATTCATAAGTAGGGGGGTTATTTGTTCAAATCAGATGATTAATTATGATCGAGTAAGAATTTATTAATGTTTAAGTTTTTTTGCCAACTATTCAAAGTTTAAGTAGGATAGTTATGTAATAGATTATTTTAGTAATTTAAGTCCATTTTTAGACGCTATGAAAGTGTTTATCTGAAATGAAATAGCTATTTTAGTCTAAGAAAATTTCAAAGACTGGTAGATTAAGAAATAAAACAACGCAAATTGCTAGTTTTGTTGAATATTGCTTGCAAAATGGTTAGGGGTTTACAAAATAAAATAGCTTCTTACAAAGTATATAATAGTTTCTTACAATACTGAGGATTGGTTTGGTATGAATATAATTAATGATATAAAATATATAGAAAACAAAAAGAAAAATCTCAATCAGAATATAATACTACATTATTATATTTATATATAGCTTTACAAGCAATTATTGTAATTTCTTATCTATGCGATTTAGCATGATGCTTATCATTACCTTTAATCAGTTCAGCCAGTTCAGGATGTTTCCACAGAAGATTGGGTTTCACTATTTTTTATAATATAATACCTATATTTTAATGTTGACACAAGCATATACACTTGCACTAAGTTTCAAAAGAAGTTGGATATGCCAAGTCATGGGCGTGACATAAAAGATAGTCTATATAATTAATCAGAATAACATCTAGTATGAAATAATTATAAGGATAAAAAGTATTATCATACTCTATTATATTCAAATTTAGTTACATATACCTGTTTAGTTTTATGATAATTTTAATTTTTAAATTAAAAAGTCATTATATTATTCAAAAGAGAAGTGATATGAAAATTAAATCAAAATATAACAACCAACAAAATAATTTTTTTTTATGAAATCTCTTGCATTCTTAACTAAAGAATCAGCCGTTTTATTTTATTTTCTTGGCAAGTAAAAAATCATGAAGCTGCCATTTCTTTTTGTAAAATTTATATTTCCTTCAGCACTTGTTAAAGTTTGTTTGAGTAACTATACAATACTTTTAATTTCGTAGGGAAGTTTTATTGGTAAATAAAGAATACATTTAATTTTAGTTAAATTGCAGTGGTAAGTGGAGAAACTTCATACATTTACACAACTATTTTTGTTTTTCATTTTCAATCATTTCCTTTACAAGAAAATACACTCTCAGAATATCATTGAGAGAACTAGATATGCATCTAGACAATCTATATATAAACATCTAAGTATATGTAATCTTTACATTAATTGCCACATTTAAATTAAAGAAAACTGTATATATTCTTTTGTTTCTATATGATTTTTGCCTCATTTCTGCCACTCTCTTCCTCTAACCCCTATGCCCAATTAATTAACCCAAAACATATACACAAATCTCAAATTATAGAATGCAAATGGCCCCACCAATCGGAAAAGAATGCGTACTCTGCAATTCCGATACGACCAGAACTTTTTTTTTTGGTTTAAGAAGAGTACCAGTTTAAACCAGGTAGTTGGTACGACGTCGTTCTGAATAATCCATCCCTAACACACCACCTTGCTGTTGCATGAGTGGCGGTGGCTCCTCCACCATCGATGTAGACATGTTGGAACAGTCTCCTCCGGACGCCGCCGTGAAACCGTTTGCTCGGAGATACATCCTGCTCCTCCTCCGCTACAGGCCAGTACGGAACCGGAAGAGCTCGTTTCAGATTCGCCATCATCATCATCGGTCCAGAGGAAGAAACAGGGTTCAAACCGTTACCGACAACCTCGGAGCTAAGATTACCGTTACAGACATTGAGATTAACTGCGTCGGCTCCGTTGCTGCACATCATGCCGCTTCCGTCGTACAAACCGGGATCACCGTCGGAGAAAAGCCCGTAACCACCGGAGAATCTTCCAGGGAAGAAGTTCATTGATCTTGAGACATTGTGGTTGAGTCCTGAAGGGATTTTCTTGAAGATGTAGTCGATCATATCATGATCCTTATCGTTATCAACGTGTCGTCCCGCGTTGTTCTTCTTGTAGATACGACATAGCACCCAGTCATCAAGCTACGTAACAAATAATCAACCACTCACATTTTTTTCTTTTTGGTAAAATGTTAAATCATAAAAAAAATATATAATATTAAAGACCGATGAAGCTTTACCCTTAGGGAGTTTTTCTTGTTGCCGTAATCACATCCTGGTGGTCTGTTGTTTGGTTTGTTGTCGATGAGACGATACTCATGCATGATCCAGTCGCTTTTAATACCTTTTGGAGGTTTGCCACTGTAGAAGACGAGTGCCTTCTTCACGCCGACCTTTTGGTTACCGTCGGAGGCAAGCACCGGTTTATCAGTACCGGTGGCTTTCCAGTAACCAGACGTAGCCGCTCTGTTTGGCCTCGCTCCGTTCGGATACTTACGATCTCTAGGACTGAAGAAGTACCATTCTTGCTCTCCAAACGATGCCTTAAGCTACAATAACAAAAAAAAGTTAGATCATACGTCACACATATAAAAAATCTCTGGAACTTTTAAAGAACTCTCAAACTTGGACGATGATGATGATGAGATGTTGCTAACCAGGAAGTTCCCATGGATCGAACTTGTAGAGATCAACGTCAGCGATGATGGAGACAGGTAAAGGAGCAGAGGCGGCTTTGCGTTTGAGGTAGTGAACGACGAGCTCTTCATCGCGTCGGATGAAACGGAAACCTGGAGGAAGGTTAGGTTGCGGCGGCGGAGGAGGACCAACGGAAGAATCTGTACTCTCCATTACAAGAACCTTCTCGGTTGTTCAAAATCTAACACAAAGAGGATTTTAGAAGCTCATATCAAAGATTATTCCCTCTATTTTTTTTCTTAGATATTTATTTTTCTTTTTAGGTTTGCTGAAAAATGCTTCACAGAGTCGGCCGTTTACCATTCTTTTTAAATGGCAGCATTAAACGCCAGTTTTATTGGGGTTTAATCCTCTGTTCTTTCTCTATATATATAAAAATACACCCGCGCGTTGATTAGGTTAAAAATGCAAAACAATGTATTTTTTTAATACTATTACATTATTTATTCACTTAAATTAACTAACTAGCTTCAAAACTAATATTATATATGTAACTCATGAAACAGCATGTAGAATTTTGTTAGTAGATTTGTGTATCAAAGATTGTAATTTCAGTAAATAAATTACAGTTTGTAATTCTCGCAGCTTTTTGGTGGAATATTTTGTTTTGTAAATATCTAGATGCTTTACCATAATGATTTGTGTCAATGTAAATAGATCAGAAGTATGAAAAATTAAAAATGATACCATCATTAATAAAATATACAAGACAAAGGTAGTTTTAGAAACGATTATATATAACATTAGCATATAAACTAAATCAATAAGCTCACACAATTCATGTTAATCAGCGATTATTGTAAAGTACAAAAATTCCCCAGTATTTCAGCCGATTTTAGTGTGTTTTGGTTGCACTAAAGGATCCAAATGTGGCGACAATGCGACACATATACAAAGCCTGACTAATCATGTCGAGTCTTATGTAATTACTAAATTAACAGAATCCCGAGGGGTAAATTAGTCATTTGTGGCTAGATTATCAATATAATCTAACTATATAACTATTTTTTTCTTTTTAAAATCATTGTTTTGTCTGCGTTTCTATCTAGGCTCCACAAGAACGAACTACGACAACGAAGAGGAGGCTGCAGTTAACATCGAAAACGATACATGTTGCTATTTTTATTTATCTTTTTGGCAGTGTAAAATATATTAATATGAAGATAAAAATAGCAACATATATCGCATTCTTCTTAGTCGATGACAAATTACAATAACACATCAAGTCCAATAATCGATATATATTTGCTAAATACATATATATATATATATATATATATATATATATATCGTAAAATGAAGAAATAGTTTGAAGAACGCTTAAATTCATTTGTTTAATCAGGAAAACGTTTAAATTCATTTTGTGTACCAAAAAATAAAAGTTGGGTTAATTTATTTATTTTCTGTGTGGGCACCGTTACTTGTTAACTTCCAAGTGGAAAGTCGACACGTGGGATTCCTAGTGGAAGCGAATCACACGTGGCAGTCGAAGACGTGGGACCCATATAATCGCCACAGAAAGCAACAAATTGGTGACGTGGAAATTGATGGCCGGGTGGGGTGTGGGAAAAAAAGCTTTACGTTTCAGATGTCATATGTCACGCTTTTGTTATTGAGATAATCGCACCCACCAGATTTTTTAAGAAATTAATAAAATACTAATATTTTATGAAACAAACAAATCGGCCCATTTCATGTGGTTTTTATACTTTATTGTTGCTTTATTAATATAATTTCTTTTCAAATGTCACATATATAATTACAACCATGCATATTTTCTAACACTAATATACTTACGGTGTGCACATTTAGATGAGCCATATAGATTCGATGAAATTTTTTGTCTATATTTTAAATTACGTATCTGAATAATTTATTTGGAAAAGTTTTATAAATTTAGATTATTTTTTTAAATCATTCGACTAAACCAAATTGAACTATTTAGATGAAGACAGTTATATCAAAGATATAATAATAATTATATTCTTTATATAATTGACAAATTTAATTTTAATATCATTTTATTTTTCACAAAAAAATGATAAAATATTAATAATATATTTTGTCAAAATCGTAAAATGTATTTTCTCGCTAGAATCACAAAATACATTTACTCACCAAAGCCATAAACGCATTTTCCGCCAAAACCCACAAAAATTATTTTCTCACCATAACAATAAATTACATTTTTATGCCAAATTCATTTTTCTAACAAAACCATAAAATTAATTTTTCCAACAAAACAACAAATTTTACTCTCTTTTCTCATTAAAGTTATAAATCAATTTTCTCACCAAAAACGTGTATATGTATTTTTGGCTAAAACCACAAAGTTATATTTCCTGTGCCAAAACTATATTTTAAAATATTATATTTTAGATAATTAATAAGTTAATATAGTGAAATAAAAATAAATATGATTAAATCAAAATAAGAATGTATGGATTTTCAATTTTGGCTTTTGAGCTTGAGATTCTTATAAATATAACTCGGTACTCTTTCTATTTCATATATATGTAGTTTTAGTAAAAAAAAAGTTTAACAATATAAAAAGTTTTAACATGACAATACGATTTGTGTATTATTGAATATTGTATCACCAATTAAATTGTGTATGTATTTTTATAATTTGTTAAAATCATGTATATATATATTAAATTATACTTTTAACAAATAATCATTTTTTAATGTTGGTGTTTTTAACTAAATTACATAAAATTTGGAACACATGGAGTATTAGATACTCTATTTTGGGGTGAAAGTGTCATTTTAATATAAATTAATAGTTTTAACATGACAACACGACTTGTGTATTATTGAATATTATATTACCAATTAAATTATGTATGTTTTTTTATAATTTGTTAAAATCATATATATATATTAAATTATACTTTTTAGCAATAATCATTTTTTAATATTGGTATTTTTAATTAAATTACCTAGAATTTGGAACACATGGAGTATTAGATAGTCTATTTTGGGTGAAAGTGTCATTTTAATATAAATTAAAAATGATTAAATAATTTTATATTTTTATTAGTTATATTATTTTAACCAGTAGTATTTAAGATAAATAAAACTATTTATAAAATTATATTTACAATTAATATTAAATATAAATTAGATAAAATTGCATTAAAATTCTAAAATAATATTTTTGGTATAACAATAAAATGTATCAAAATAACAGTTTTAATAAAACATGTGGAGTATAGTTTTGTTTTTGTAATATTAGTAATTTACTTATATCAAGATTTATTATTCCTGTGATGTTGTTAATGGATTGATTCCGTTGTGTTTTGTTTTGTTTATGGATGTTTAATGACAGAACTATTTAACAGAGATGAATGTTCTAGTTTACCTTTCCTTTATGTTCCAATTGACCTATATCAACTGAATTTAATTTAATTCTTATTTATATTAACAGGTTCAAATTATAAGATGAAGTTAAGTTTGTATCACAATTATATTATTCTTAAAAGAATCCGTTTGACCAAAAGAAAAAAAAATCTTAAAATCCATAGGAGTATTATATATATCATCATATTATTCTTAAATAAACAAAATATTACTATACCTATTTATAATCGACGTGTTCATTTTAAAGATTTTAAGTTTTAAATATTTTTCTAAAAGTTTTTACTTGATATATTCAAAAAGCTTTTATTTTGAGGTTTTATCTTTACAAAGAATTAAACGATAACTTTAAATTTTGGTGGTATTGGTTTATTTGATACTCATACATTCTCTTTTTGGGGCACTTCGTTTCTCAGAAAAAGGAAAAGAAAATAAAGAAACGAGAAATGTGGACCATATTTTACACACGTTGTACCAACTCAAATAAATGCGTGCCTCTAATTAGTCAGTTGAATTACATCATTTCATCGTCACATCCATCAGTTCGATAGTCAAGACTCAAGAGACATCGTATTTGCATTCACAGAGATTTCTAGTGCTTTACATGGTTGCACACTAATTTTTCTTTTTCCAACTTTCACAATCTCAACACAACCACACAAATACCAGGATCAATTCTCGTATGGACCAAAAATGTCAGATTATTATTATTATTATTATTATTTTTTTTATTTTTATTTTATAACCGTAGAGGGTCCTATGCGGTAAGCCTAGACTAATCCCCACGAGGTCTTCCATCGGGCACGCACGATTATAGGCGGGAAGGTGGCTAAAGCGATTCGAACCCAGAGCGGACACTCCAGCTGGAGTTCCATTACCACTAGACCAAGAGCTCAGATTATTCTACCATAGATCTCTTCTTTTCTTTTCTATTTTGCATTTAAATTTAATTCAAAACTAAAAAAATAATAATCAAAAAGATCTAATAACTTAAACCTATTTACAAATACATGTCATTCATATTCTACCCACAATTTGATCCAAAACCGGATCTAGATTTGAATCTTATTTCTTTTTTTTTCTCCTATCTTGTATTTTTTTCCATAGACACTTTTTCATTTTAAAACAAAATCAAAATTTTCTTCAATCACTTATCATTTTTTATTTTATTTTATCCTAAATCAACCCATCCATCCATAATTTTATTTAATCAATTATGATTTATTTGAAACCAAATTTCATCATCTACGTACGATTCATAAAAACAATAAACACAAAGTATTAATAATACAACTAGTATAATTGCAACTAGTACAACTAGAACAAGTATAACTTATACAACTAAATTGAATATAACCAATATAACTATAACTCGAATAACTAGTACAACTTTGCAATTAATATGGTGATATTTGGTTTTTGTTTTCAGCGTATGAATGATACTAGAAAAACGATGATGTTGAAGCAATGAGACATATTAGTCTAATTTTTCCCGGTTGCATGCGTCAAAATCCATGTATAACTAAAGCAACTATAAGTCCAGGGGCGGATGTAATTAGGAGGGTACAGGGGCACGTGCCCCCTACTACTTAAAAAAATAATTTATAAGTATATTGAACTAAATATAATTAGGCACATTACTATATTATATGTTTCTTTGTAGCCCAACATCAAAATATAAAGTTAGTTTTAGGAAGTCCAATCAAAAACTAAAGGAAAATAATTAAGAAAGTTAAAGTTGACCTAATTATTATCTAGGTCTTTGTCATTGGCTTCTTCCCAATTACAAAAAAATAAACGACGCAGACAAAAAAAATTGTGTCTAACAAGTTCAAGAGAGAAGCTATAAGGTAAAACTAAAACAAAAACTTGATTATGTGATTTAGGAAATAAGAGATCGTAAGAACTTAGAAACTAAAGTATTTTGCTAACTTTTTTTTCACAAATAACAATTCAATAGAAAAATATTTCAAGCCTAAAAGAAAATTTACATTTACGTCTGAAAATTCTGAAGATGATTTGCCTTCTTCAAAAAAAAAAGACTATGGAGATGATTGGGAGAATTTACCTAATGATCCTGGAGATAGGAAAGGATAACTGAATATCCTTCAAATCAAAGAGACGAGGTAAGACACAAATATCTTATGAGAGGTCCTTGTCAACCTCGTGGTCATGAATTTCCTAAAACATTGCTTCAAAGTAAATTGAGATGATTCAATTCCGCTTAGTTTGATCTCTATGGCGACTGGTTAGAATATAGTGTGAAAAAATCAAAGCGTTTTGTTTGTTCTGCTATTTGTTTAAAGATTACACTGAAAAAAAATGTGGAAGTGATGCATTTGTGACCAAGGGCTTTGATGACTGGAACAAGACAAAGAGATTACGTGATCATGTATGAGCAACGAATAGATTTCACAATGGTGCATTGAAAATGGCTGATTATCTAATGAAACCAGGACAATCAATTGTTCATATTTTTTATAAGCAGAATGACGCGCTAAAAATGAATACATGATCAAATTGAATGCTTCAATTGATGTTTGTAGATATTTGTTAAAACAAGGACTTCCGTTTCGAGGTCATGATGAATCGGTGGATTCAATAACAAAGGAAACTTTTTGGAGCTTGTGAAATATATTGCAAAGCAAAAATGAACTTGTAAGTATGGTTGTGTTAGAGAATGCCCCCCAAAACAACCAGATGGTGTCCCACTAAATTCAGACAGATATAGTTCATTGTTTTGCGGAAGAAGTTATTGAATCTATTATTCAAGAAGTTGGTCATGGTGTATTTTTCTGTTGGTGGATGAATTTACAGATGTTTCTGATAAAGCAAATGACAATAGTTTTCCGTTTTGTTGATATACAAGGGATAGTTAAAGAAAGGTTTGTTGGTCTGATTCATGTGAAAGAAACATCTTCTTTATCTTTGAAGAGTGTTGTTGATTCATTGTTTGCTAAACATGGATTGAGTATGAAGAAGTTAAGATGACAAGGTTATGATGGAGCGAGTAATATGAAGGGTGAATTTAATGGATTGAGAGCTCTAATTTTGAGAGAAAGCAGTTCTGCATATTATGTCTATTATTTTGCTCACCAGCTTCAGTTAGTTGTCGTTGCAGTTGCTCAGAAGCATTTTGAAGTTGGAGATTTCTTTGATAAGATTGATGTCTTGCTAAATGTGGTTGGAGCTTCTTGTAAGAGGAAAGATATGGTCCGAGAGGACTACCGAAAAAA
Organism: Moricandia arvensis; assembly: GCA_905132765.1. NCBI lineage: Eukaryota > Viridiplantae > Streptophyta > Magnoliopsida > Brassicales > Brassicaceae > Moricandia > Moricandia arvensis. The sequence continues at coordinate 40,780 of CAJHQP010001101.1, forward strand.
AAGTTGAGGAAAAACTAAGAAAAGGGAAATCAAGACTGGAAAATGATTGAACCAAGAGGTTTCCTTTCAAAGACCAGGTAAAGCTCGTTGGGGTTCTCATTATAAAACTTTGCTGCGGTTGGTTGATATGTTCGCTTCTATCATTAAAGTATTTGAGTATGTTGAAATTGATGGAAGTGATGTTATTAAAAGACGCCAAGCTAATGGGTCTTCTCAAATACTTCCACACTTTGATTTTTTGTTCTACTTACAGTTGATGTTGATTCTTCTTGGGATCACAAATAACTTGTCACTGATAGGGATAAGTTTAATCCTAAGTCTAGTTGTAGTACTTAAGAGTCAATCCATCCTAAGTCGATCTCAAACACCAAGAATACAGGTCATCAAGCTTAATCTAAACAATTAAAAGGATAGATGATTGGTAACAAGCTAAGAACCTAGAAACTTAAACAAGATATAAGTGCAAGAGTCAAACTTTCAATCTATAACTAAAGATGGATCCATGGGCAAAGGTAATTGATTTTGGGTGATCATGCTTCAATCTAGGATGTTCAAACAAAACAATCAACAAGTCTATAGGTCTAGAACTCATAAAATAGACTAATCCAAGGTCATGGCAATAATCCCTATGCTAATCAAGCATTAAGCATCAAATGGTCATTGGCCTAACACTATCAAGCATGCATGAATCACTAGTCTACTAACCATCTAGCAGTCCTAACATCAAATGGTCATTGGTTATTCATGCTAGAGCAATATCAAGTTGGTTCAGACATTTCAACAAACACTTGTGGTGCAGAAAATGTCTAAGGATCTAGTTTAGACTTGATCACCCTAAACTAGCATTAAGGACACTTAATAAGCATAGAACAATGTTAATCAAGCAAGATACATCCTAAACATCCACCTAATCACCCTAATCTACCTAACCCATAGATCCAATAGGAGTCTACTCACTAATATTCATGAGAATCCTTAAAACCATGGTTGATTCAAGGTTAAACATGATTAGAAAGTAAGATCCCAACTTTAAACACAAGAAACAAGATGGAAAATAGATTAAAGTATCAAACTTTCACAAAAATGGTCTTTAGTTTAGATGGAAAACAAGATAAGATCCTAAAATTAGGTCTTATGAGTATTTATATGAAGCTAAAACTCGAGCTGGTTCAATCACAATACCCAGATTAAACCAGAATAAACCAAAACAAAAACTGTAAAAAGTGACGGACGCGACCTATTTCAGCTGCGGCCACTTGCCCGCGGCGATCCTCTTCCGGCCGCGACCTCCTCAGCCCGCAGTGGGGCCCGCGGCGAATTCCTGTCCATTTTCCCGAGAGTCGGCCGCGACCTGCTGTCACCCGCGGCCCATGCCCGCGGCCCTCGTCTTCACGCTGCGGCCTTGCTGTGCTGCGGCCTTGCTGTGCCGCGGCCTTGCCCGCCGTATCCCCCTGGTCGATTCGTCGTGGTGTTGCCGCGGCGTAGCCCGCGGCCAGTCCCTGCCCATTTTCATCCTTTGAATGCTTCATTACTCTTTTGGCTCCAAAATTTCCCTTGCACTTCTCTAAACCTGAAAATATGAAAATGCAATACAATGCAACCTATATGGACCTAAACACTAACTCAAATTATCATTTTATACACAAAATGTAAGATTAAAAACATGAATTATGCAAGATATCAGTCAAAGGCTCTTCAAATGAAAGATCATGATATTTTGAATGTTATGTCACTTGTGAAATCCACCAAGCAACAATTGTACAAAATCAGAGATGATGGGTGGGAATCTTTGATCAATAAAGTTTCTTCCTTTTGTGAGAATTACAAGATTGAGTCTCTGGTTACGGATCATGAATTTGATTCAAAAAATTCAAGGAAAAGAAGTAATATAACCAACTTGCATCATTACAAGGTAGAGTGTTTTTACATTGTATTGGATATGCAAATTCAAGAGTTTAATGACCGTTTTGATGAGGTAAACACATAATTACTTGGCTGCATTGCTTCCTTGAGCCCCTCTAATTCATTTCAAGAGTTTGATCAGTTAAAAGTTATGAGATTGTCTGAGTTCTATCCTGAAGATTTTGGTCATATCGAGCGGATAACTCTTGAGCATTAACTAGGTCTCTATATTGATAATATTCGGGAAGATGAAAGATTTTATAATTTGAAGGATCTTGGAGATCTTGCATATATGATGGTGAAGACAAAGAAACATCTTTCACACCCTCAAGTTTATCGACTTTTGAAGCTAGTTTTGACTTTATATGTTGCCACCGCTACAGTTGAAAGATGTTTTTCAGCGATGAAGATTGTGAAGACTAGCTTGCGGAATCGAATAAGTGATCAGTTTTGGAATAATTGTGTTGTTTGTTTTTTTGAAAAAGAATTATTTGAGAAAGTAACAAATCAAGTAGTGAAAAAAAAATTCCAAAGATTCCAAAGTATGGAATCTCGTAGGATAAATTTGTAAGATATTTTTTTAGTTGTGAAACTTTTTTATTTAAATGAGTTAGTTATTAAAGGATTTTGTGCCTCCATTTAATAATAGATGTAGATCCGCCACTCACTATAACATGTATAATTACTACAACCTTATAATTATATGATTATATTTAGTTTTTGTTTTACGCGTATGATTGATGTTATAAAAAAGATGATGTATAACCAATGAAAATGTTGGTGTGTCAAAATATGTTAATAGTTTATTTATATAATATTTATTTGAATAATCATTTATTTTACCATTTGTACTAGTTTTACCATTTTTACTATTTACGAAAAAAATCATCTTCATGTTTTTGCTCCCTAAGCCGAAGAAGACAACTACCAAACCATAAAAGGTTATACTATAAGATATGGAAGAGTATACTCCAAAAGATAATGCATAAGTCATCACGAGTTCAAAAATGATGCATAAACATTAATGTTTGGTATTTAGACTACAACAATAATAGTTGAATTGGTACAACTGATTTAACAATAGTAGTAGTATTACTAGTTTAATTGTTGAAACATTTGATTTGTATTTTTCTAATGCTAGTTGGTAGGTTTTTCACCCCAAGATTTATTTTCTTAATATGGACATGAAAATAATATAAGAATTAGAGTAGTCGTAATCACATATACAAGAAGAACATTGGTGAAACTTGCATCTTTTGATATAAAAAGATGACATTCATATGTTTGTTGTATTTACAAATTTGATTTCAAATAGCTTTTGACTCTTACGTTTTTAAATTAATAAAGTCCATTCAGTTTATCATAACACTTTTGATTAAATAAAATATATTTTCATAAATAAGCAGTGAAAAGTGATGATAATATATTTAATTTTTGTCATTAGTATATATTTGTATAAGGACTCTGCAGTGAAAAAGAGGAAAAAAAACGCGATGAATAAAAAAGATGCGGCGAAGAAGAATGAAATCACGACGCAGAAGAGGAAGCTCGATGGTGGTGTCCACGATGGGTCATCATCAAATCCAACCAAGCAGGCTCAAAACCATGAGAGAGAGAGAAACCACATCTTCTCCGGACCCTCAAGGCAGTCTTTACTCGGAATCATCAACGCCTTCTCCATCTCAGCCAACTAGTGAGTCCCATAAATCATCAAGTCAAGAAAAAAAAATTACAAGTATTTTGATATAACTAATACAAAAGGTTCAACTACACAATAATATTTAAGAATGTTTAAAACATGATGCATATTAAAAAATACAAAATAAAATAAAACCTAGTTGTACCGTCTGTACATAGTTGTAGTAGTTTTTGAGTTGTATCAGTTTGTGCATAATTATACTTTGGTAGTGAAATAAAGAATATTAGTTTTATCATATAATTAATACAATTACCTTAGTTGTACAACTTATTTATGTTTACATGAATTTTTCCGGTTACAATGAAATCAACAATTTCGTAAAAATATATTTCAAGTATGTTTTTCAAAAATTATGAGGACAAAGTTAACACCTAAAATGTATAAAGTAAATCATGAAAACTTATGTAATGGTATAAGAATTACCAAAAAATCATGAAAAATAGTAAGAAACCTATCTAAACACTTACCAATTTAGACATTTGATTGTTTATTTCATATGGAATACCAAGGACCAAGTTAAATCACATTTTAACCCCTTGATATAAACCCCTTACAATAAGTGAGATGCTAGGGCGATTTGAAAAAAACGATGCAAAATTATTTAACATTAATATATGTAGGTTGGTAAATTTTACTTTGTTACAAGGTATTTGGTGTCTAATAATGGTAAACCTAACTTCAAACTTTATACTGTATTTTAAATTTTCCTCATTGAGAGAATTTTTATGCAGAAAAAAACGACCTACTTTCAAACGATCTAATATCTGAACTTTTGCAACCATAGCTTTCATCATGTGATACAGTACTTTTATGCCGTCTACACAAATATCTAAACCAAACTAGGTGTCATACCACGATCATATGTAACGTGACATTAATTTACTTAGCTCATAAACATTATAATATTGATTTCACGCATCTTAGCCGGCCGCTTGCCAATAGTTTCACTTACTTTATTAAACACATATGCAGTTTTATTGTAATTAAAGAAATACTGTAAAATAATCTTAAAGAAATATTGTCACCAAAATTAGTTTTAAAAAATCAAAATAAATTTTATTAAAAAGTGTACATATACAGTTATACTTTTTATGTTAATTAATTTAAATTTTGTTGCTCAGAGTCATGGAGTGAAGTTTAAAATTAAACAAATTAAAATTAAAATTAAAAATTTTAAAATAAAAGCTATTTCTATTTTTGCAACAAAAACTTTAAAAAAAATATTTGAGAAAATTATCATTGTAATTACATGTCTTATATTTGTTTCACGATAATTTATATAATATTATAGAATTCTAGTATTAGATGTAGGTTTCTCTAATAATTAGAACTAGATTTTGACCCGCGCTTACAAAGCGCGGGTTTTGATTTTGATTTTTATTTTATTTTTAAAATTATTTAATAATATTTGTAAACCAACAGTTTTAAAATATTTTTAGGTTTCTACAAAATTACCTGGACCTTGAATGATCCTACTCGACACCGTCCGTATATTCATGTAAAACCATTTTGAACCCCAACATTCAGAAAGACCGAATTGTAGTCGATGGGTACTTAGATGACCATGACTAACACCCGCATGAGTGTTATAGTAAATTGTAATATATAACATATATAATTGTGTTTGGTTTTATATGTGTTTTATATGTTTGAAATTGTTCATATTTTATTATTGTTTGATCTATTAGAAAATAAAATTTATGTAATATTCAATTATTTCATATAAATACTATTTTTTTATTTTAGATTTTTGTTGAAATAAGAAAAAATGTATAACTAACAAATTAATATGGTTGTCTACACAGAAAATATATGACATGTTAAGAAATCCAAGTAATATATGTTATAAGTAGAAACTAAAGAACAAAAATATAATTTATAAGTATGAAATAATAAAATAATTAACGTAATCTAAGTAATATAAGTAATCTAGATTTTAGTTTCAATTGATTGATGGATTTTCTTTTATTTTGTGGGTTGTAATTTGGAAATAAAAAATATTGTTAACGTAAGGGCTAGATTTTTGGATATATCTTGTTAATATTATGCTTGTTTTTGAATTTATTCGGTTAGATAAAAAATTATTAAGTCAGCCCGTAAATAAAATTTCTTTTAAATTATTCAATGGCACAGAATGGTAAATAAGAAGAAAAAATAAGGGTGAAGTTTTATGGGTACTACAGTTTTAATAAGATAGATTTATTATAAATGTAAAGGCTAAGTTTGTAAATAAAAAAATTATTTTTAATACTGCTATCCATGTATCCAAACAAATCTTAAAGTACTTCTACTTTAATAAGATAGACTAGATCTTGACCCGCCCGACTGGGCGGGTGTTTTCTTGACAATAATAATTATCAACTTGTACTTAATTATAAAATATTGGATTTTATAAAGTATGATCAAAGTTCTTTGCTATCATATGATTGTTATTGTATTTAATGCCACTTGGAACACCATGAAAAAAACGAATACTTTAGTATATATGTTTTTTCATTGTATATTTGAAATAACTTGTTAAAATATATTAAAATATATTTAGTATATCTAATGATAAAACAATTTTAAAATATACTTCACGATCGTAGGTTGTTATGGAAAAACATTTAAAAGCATAAATAATTGTAGATTTTGACGGATCTAATCAGTTAAATTTTTTGTTTTTCATATCTTTGCATATATATATTTGCGTGGGGAAAAAGATTGTGATCTTATTTTAAATGAACATATATTCTTGGGATCGTGATTTAATGAGGAGAAAACTCTCAGCGAAATAAATATATACGATCCTTAAAAAAATGTAACTTAGTCCAATATAGTAGAATATTCCTCTTTGTTATGTTTATATCCAAACAACTATCTTTTTTTAACTTTGCTATTCTTATATCCAAACAAAATCCTAAAGTACTTCTACTTTAATAAGATAGATGTTGATAAAAAATTATTTGTACATAATATTATATTAAAAATGTATAACTTGATGCAATTTGATGTAATTGTATTATTCATATATTAATTTTTTTTTTGTTAATTTATTTTGAAATGAAACAACATACTAAAATTTTAATTATCAATATATAAATATCGATTTGGTTATATAAACTTTGGAATTGTAATTATTTAATTTAAATTTATTTTAAATGCAGTAGCAGAATCTGTAAATAAAAAATATAAAAATAAAATATTTAATTTATTGTAAATGTAAAGGCTAAATTTGTAAATAAAAGAAATTATTTTTAATACTGCTATTCATGTATCCAAACAATCCTCACTATCCATGTTTCCAAATAAAATCCTAAAGTACTTCTACTTTATTAAGATAGATATTTCCAATGAAGATTATAGTTGTAAAGTTTTTCATATATATTACTATTTAATTGTTATGTTTTTATTTATGAAAACTTTAATTAAAAATATCACTAAAAAATATTTTGAATTGAGTTTCTCAAAAGCTAAAAAATTCATAAACCCCATTGGGGATACTCTTACAACAGTCTTTATGTGATGTTTTGATGTCATCATAACCGAGCCAGCCAACACAACGTTTAGATTCTCAATCGTTCAATGTTTTTGAAATAAAAATAGAACTCTACATACGAATTAGGGCTTCTGGTCAATGGTCGCTGGAATGACTCAGTTGTTGTTAGATTTTGTAATTTGTGCATCTAACCAAATTAATTTTTCTGAATTCATCCTTCTATTATATATCCACTAATTATTCATATTAATTAGTTAAAGAATGGTATTAGAGAGAACACATGACTCCCATGACACCAGGAAAAACTACAATTGTCTTTTTTTATTTTTATTTATAAAATACAAAACGGATTTGACAAGAGCTCTTTTCGCATGACCCTTTTAGCTATTATTTTTAGATGCGTGCTCTTGTATGTGTGTCCATGATTAAATGCAGTTAACTGGTTTTATACTTTTATTCAGTATAATAAAATTATGTGTATTTAAAATTTTGGATATTTTAGTCAAAAATAGTTCAAAATGATATACATGATCTTTACAGATTGATAGAATTTATAGTTATCCATTTACATAAATAGTAGAATTTTTTTTTAGAAAATAGTACTCGCCTAACTTGATTTTCAATGTTTGAATTTTTTCGCTTTGATTCACTCGCATATTCACAAATTATGAATTATATCAAGTGTCAATCACTACAAGAAACATGTTACATTCCGACGAACACTATTTTCATCATTTTTTTATGAATTTCGACGAAAAATCGACGAACCATATATTTTTAGTTGTCGAAATTTCGTCAGTATATTCCGACAAAATAAAGTCGTCGGAAATTTTCGACGAATTGTTTTGCCCGTTGTGAGTTCGCGATGAAATACCGATAAAATATTTCGACGACTGTTTTGACCGTTCAGATTCCGACAGAATTCAGACGAAAATTTTGACCGTTTAAAAATTCCGACGGATATTTTGACCGTTGTGATCCTTTCATTCTCACATCTCAAGCAAATCAAATATTCTAAATATATTTATTTAAATATTAATGGTTTAACAATATGTATATTTCTTATTTAACATGTTACTAATACCTTTAATTTTATTTATAAGTTTGCTACATCAGTTACCCGCGGATTACGTACAGAGACGATCCTTGAATCGTTGTAATGCCATATTCCGACGAAATTCCGACGAATAATAACCGTCGGAATCCGCGTATTTTCTTGTAATGAACAACGAAGAGATCTCAAAAAATTGGAAAAAACAATTTATATAATTATTTGAGTAAGGAAAAACACCTGCTTCAGAATTTCAAATATGAGAGATTAAAAATTCTTCATTTCATCCACCACCACACAAATTATACGGTCTACTGATGTAGTAATCACTAACTGATTTAGGATTTATTGAAATTTTATTTTTAAATTGATATTTTAAAAGTAATAAATACTAGATTTGGCCCGCTCTTTCAAAGCGCGAGTTTGTTTATTGCATAAAGTTGTTAGTTGATATTTTTTAATTTATGATATACATATTTATATGTTAAAAATAGATATTCAGTGTTTTCATATCAAATTTGGACCCGCGGCTGAACTGCAAATCAGGTGATCCCTTATATATTCAGTTCAATTTAATGAAAATTTTGTTCATTAAAATTCTGATAAAATCCGGTAAAAATCTAAACAATTATCATTAACAAGTGAAATAATCATGATTAACCCATTAAAACTCCAAAGAAAACTGATAATTATTTCCTAAAATTAAATTTTATATACTTTTAAATTGTACATAAATTTGGAAAAAACTATTAAATTTGTAGTTTTTTGTACTTTGACGATTCTTTACTATTCAAAAAAATGAAAATTGATATTAGAAAAGACAAAAATGTATTTATATGACAATATTAATTTGTTTTTGTTATTTATATTGTTTGAGAATAAGTTTAAAGATGTCAAGATCGTATAAGAAATATTTCATTATTTGCTATTATTTTGAATATTATAAATTGAAATCATTTGGGAAAATTAATATATGTTAACAACCTATTTAAAAAAGATGTTAGTTAAATAAGTTAAGATCTGGAAACATTAATGTTTATTCCTCTAAAATAATATCATCTTATTAAAAAAAATCATTAGTAATTGCTCCATTTAAATTTTTACTATAAATAAATAGAGAATTTAGGGTAGTTTTGTTATAGATATAAATGCATCAACCTTAAAGATAATATTGTAAGGGGCATTAATTATACTATGGGTTAATCCGCTCTACATGCAGAACCTATTTTAATTTTTAAATATTAACTAAATATGATTGCTTGTTTACTTTTTCTTATATTATCTATTTACTTATTCTAATTTTATAACTTTATATCAAATGTAAATATTATAATAAATTTTAATATAATATTTATATTTCTTATATTATATATTTACTATACATTTTTTAGATAAATGTTTATGTAGTTTTTCTACTTTTATATTGTATGTTATTTATTATTTATTTTTTATTCTATGTATATTTACTCATTTTAATAATATTGTATATTTATTATTTACTTAGTGGTTATTTATTTTACTATAATTTTTTTTGGATATATATTGATTCAGTTTTTCCATTTCTTTAAATTGTATATTTACTATTTTTTATTTTTTCTTATATTATATATTTACTTATTCCAATTTTCTTACTTTATATCAAATAATAATATTATGATAAATTTAATGTAATATTTATATTTCTTATATTGTATATTTACTTATTCTAATATTACAATAGATGTTTAATGTAATATTTTTATTTCTACATCATATATTTAACTTATTAATTTATTTTTGTTATATTTACTTAAATGATAATATACTAATATGTTTAATGTATATTTCTATTTTGATTATATTTACTTAATTATAATATTATTATAGATGTTTAATGTAATGTTTTTATTTTTGAATATATTTACTTAAATGATAATATGCTATATATGTTTAATGTAATATTTATATTTCTGAATATATTTACTTAAATTATAATATTACTATAGATGTTTAACGTAATATTTCTATTTTTAAATGTATTTACTTATTCTTTATTTATTTATTTATTTTTATTTACATTGTCTATTTTTAATTGGCCACGTGTCTTTTTCTCGAAGCTCCTTTTATACTGATGTGGACGCTCTATGGAGCCTCAAAACCTCTCTTTTATTAGTATAGATTCACAATTTCTTAAATTGTATATTTACTATTTTTTTATTTTTTCTTATATTATATATTTACTTATTCCAATTTCTTACTTTATATCAAATAATAATATTATGATAAATTTTAATGTAATATTATATTTCTTATATTGTATATTTACTTATTCTAATATTACAATAGATGTTTAATGTAATATTTTTATTTCTTACATCATATATTTACTTATTATTTATTTTGTTATATTTACTTAAATGATAATATTACTATATATGTTTAATGTAATATTTTCTATTTGATTATATTTACTTAAATATAATATTATTATAGATGTTTAATGTAATGTTTCTATTTTTTGATATATTTACTTAAATGATATATTACTATAATATGTTTAATGTAATATTTATATTTCCTGAATATATTTACTTAAATTATAATATTACTATAGATGTTTAAAGTAATATTTCTAATTTTTAAATGTATTTACTTATTCTTTATTTATTTATTTATTTTATTACATTGTCTATTTTTTAATTGCCACGTGTCTTTTTCTCGAAGCTCCTTTTATACTGATGTGGACGCTCTATGGAGCCTCAAAATCTCCCTTTTATTAGTATAGATTCTAATATTACAATAGATGTTTAATGTAATATTTTTATTTCTTACATCATATATTTACTTATTATTTATTTTTGTTATATTACTTAAATGATAATATTACTATATATGTTTAATGTAATATTTCTATTTTGATTATATTTACTTAAATTATAATATTATTATAGATGTTTAATGTAATGTTTCTATTTTTGAATATATTTACTTAAATGATAATATTACTATATATGTTTAATGTAATATTTATATTTCTGAATATATTTACTTAAATTATAATATTACTATAGATGTTTAAAGTAATATTTCTATTTTTAAATGTATTTACTTATTTTTTATTTATTTATTTATTTTTATTTACATTGTCTATTTTTTAATTGCCACGTGTCTTTTTCTCGAAGCTCCTTTTATACTGATGTGGACGCTCTATGAAGCCTCAAAACCTCTCTTTTATTAGTATAGATGTCTACGTACCTTAAACGATCGCATGTGTCTTTGTAAAAAATATGTAATACGATGTTATATTACATAGAAATGAGTCTAGGCATGACCAATTCATGCAAAATTTTAACACAAAATAGCAAAACGGTATAGTTTTATCGTTTCACATATGTAAAAAAATTATTTGTTAAGTTCTTACAACATACGATTTTATATTACTGTATTTCACATGTGAGAATTTATATATATATATATCTTCTCATGATAGAATTATGTTTTTTTTTTTAATACGCTAAAATTATGGCTAATACGTACAACTTGACGTAAATCATACATAAATATTCGTTGGGAGATAGGGTTTAGATTAATGGCCATGATTAATTATGCTTGATGAAAGAATCAATCAAGTAGATTAAGACGTGATCTTATGACATTTTGCTTTATTTTTTTCTTTCTAATTTTTGTTTTTAAGCTTGATATGGAAAGTGATTAAAGACCTCCTCAATTGTCTGCTTTGTTAAATATGATTAGTGACCTTCTTAACTCACTGAAAGGTCACACAAGCAACGGTAGAACAAACTATAACAAAGTGTTGTATAAATTTAATTATTTGATCACAAAATGTCATTGTTCAATACTATTAAAAAAAATCTTCAATATTATAACATATGTGTACTACGCAAAAATCATATATGCTTTTCATACGATATACATATTTGATTTTTCTTCAAAAGCATATATTTACATATTCCATAAATTTTAATACTAGCTTACTTTCATTAAGTATGTGAGCATATATGTGTTCACTTATATAGGTTTATATTTACAACTATATAATAAAAAGATAAAGATTAAAATAGACCTAAAAAATTTTTGTCTCCAAATAGCACTCAAAGAAAAAATGACCAAAATAGACTTTATTAAATGATGTAAATATATATTTATACCTGGATTAATTAATCTAAACTTAGGGTTTAGAGTTATGGGGTTGGATTTTGGAGGTGAAGTTTATAATTAAATTAAAATTTAAAAATATTAAAAAATTTAAAGTAAAAAGGTCTATTTTGATCATTTTTTTAGTGTTATTTTTGTGACAAAAACTTCAAAAAAAAACTATTTGAAAATTTGCCCTTATATAAACCCTCTATCAAATAGATAGATGTTAGTGTAGAAAAATACATAAATCACAAGTGGACTCAAAAATCATGTAGGCATCTCAAATAATCTTTATCATCTCATCTCTTTTAACCTTTTTAGCCTTTAATCTATTTGATGTAAAATAGACTTTATTAAATGATGTAAATATATTTGAGATGAGATGAAATGATGTAAATAGACTTTAATCTATTAGCCTTTAGATTAAAGGCTAAAAAGGTTAAAAGAGATGAGATGATAAAGATTATTTGAGATGCCTACATGATTTTTGAGTCCACTTGTGATTTTATGTATTTTTCTACACGAACATCTATCTATTTGATAGAGGGTTTATATAAGGGCAAATTTTTTAAATAGTTTTTTTGAAGTTTTTGTCATAAAAATAGCACTAAAAAAATGATTAAAATAGACTTTTTTATTTTAAAATTTTAATATTTTAAAATTTTATTTAATTATAAACTTCACCTCCAAAATCCAACCCCATAACTCTAAACCCTAAGTTTAGATTAATTAATCCAGGTATAAATATATATTTACATCATTTAATAAAGTCTATTTGGTCATTTTTTCTTTGAGTGCTATTTTGGAGACAAAAATTTTTTTAGGTCCATTTTAGTCTTTATCTTTTTATGGGCAAATCTCTCAAATAGCCCTTTTGAAGTTTTTGTCACAAAAATAGAACTTGAAAGAAAAATGACCAAAATAGACTTTTTTATTTTGAAAATTTTAATATTTTTAAAATTTTAAAAATTTTAAATTTTTAACTCCAAAACCCCACCCAATAACTCTAAACCCTAAGTTTAAATTAGTTAACCCAAAGGTATAAATATATATTTACATTCTTTAATAAAAATCTATTTTGGTTATTTTTCTCTTTGAATGCTATTTTTGGGAATAAAAATTTTTTTTGCTCTATTTTGGTCTTTATCTCTTAGATTAATCACTCTTTAAAGTTATCACTAGTGAAAAAGAAATAGTATATGAACGTTTTATTATTTAAAATATAAGTTGACAAACAAAATAGTCTAATCTCTCAAGTATCACTGTCTCAGATTGCAAGATTATATTCCCGGTCAAGATATTTTTCGTTCTTCAACATAAAACAAACAAAAAAAAAGAGAATTACGTTGTTGAGATCGAGTTCACAGGCCCAATATAGGGCAGTACTATATAGGCCTAGTAAGTCCCAGTTTTAGGTCTTGGCCCAATAAGAATAGAAATACAGAATTATATAGCTTTTGGTCCGACTAAATAAATATGGGTTATAATAGACATTGGAACTTGTGAACAATACCATGCACATGAGGGTTCATAAGGGGTTCACACAGTTTTCTAGATGAACAGTGATGAACCCGTGCCTTTGGGGTTCACTCTGGTGAACCTGTATCATCACTGTTCACGACACGCGGCGGCCCGCGATTGGTCTATCTTTTTTTTTTTTTTTAAAAAAAACAAAAAGAAAAACAAAAAAAATTAATAATAAAAAAATGAAAAGATGAACCCCAAGGGGGGGTTCATTGATGTGGATGCCCTTAGAATCAGTTCCAGAAATATGTCGTTACATATAAACTTTCACTATAATTTTTATTAAACTATTTATAAAATTAAGGAGCAGTAAAAAATTCTTCTTTCTGCGGAATTATCTAATATTAATAAATATATGTAAGAAAATTATTAATTTTAAATAATAAATATTTTTTAACTATTATATCCTTTATCACCTTTGTTTAATATATAGTATCAAAATAAATTAAACAATCATATTAATTATATAATAAAATTTAATTGTATATGATATATTTTAAATATTTTTAAACAACAATAAATTACTAAAAATATTAAAAGTTTCACACTAAATAATTTATGATCAATATTTTGTTTTATTTTTGTGATAATAAGATGGAAATGATCATAAAACCATGAATATGAATTTTTATTTTAAAAATATCATATTAAAAATATATAGCTATTTTAATATCATTTAAAATAAACTATATAGCATATAAAATATATAAATATAAATATTTGAAATTTTAGAAACATATATGAAGTGATAAAAATTAATATTTTTTGTCTGATCAAATTATTAAAAAATACATATATTTTATTATTAAATAAACTAAAAATATTTATTTAGTAAATATTTTATAAAATATTTCAGTATCCATAGAAGCTGATTACTACTTAGTAACTAGTAATTATGGTTTGAACAAATTTTGAAGACAATAACAATATAATAAGAAGCTTAATAAACTTTAACCAATTAAAGTTCTGTATATATATATTCTTTAAAAATTTGATGATCCAAGAGCATTGACATCGGTAAATTTTTCGACATTGAGTTTTTCAACATATAATATTTATATAAGTACATGTAAACTAGATTTCAGTTTTGACCATAGAAATGCGACATATGTAAAAGAGTTTCTTTGTCCTCCTATTGTTAATAGATAATCAATTTTGGAAAATAACCTTAATTTTATAATTTCTTTACACTACTGCCATTACGATGATGTGTCACTCTCTCATACATCCTCAACATATTTTTATAATTATCTTTTAATAACTAAACTAATTACAATTAGTGCAATTGGTCCAACTTATATTTAAACCATTTATATACCTAATATAAAATAAGTGATAATGATTGAATTATCATCGTCTGGGCCGTCCGGAGATTGATATGATGTTTTGAATAAATTATAACCACTCAAATAAATTAATATGAAATTCATGAAATAAATTGCATATTCTTTTCATTTTACTGGATATCTTTTGCGATAAAATAAATCATATAAACTTTAGTTGATATAACAACTATTAATGAATTCTTTACGAGCTAAACTAAACAATGTTGACGTTTACTATATACAAGTTTTAATAGATACAACTTTGGAGTGAATTTAAATATATAAGGATATTAGTTTGATTATTAGTTAGCACAACATATGCATAGTTTATGAAATAAGACAATCGGTGCTATGCATAGTTTATATACAATCATTTTGTAATAATTCGGTGAATATAGATTTAAATGATACTAAATGTTACGGGAAATATGAAATTGTGTATGTAAGAATATTTTTTTATATATGTTAAAGACGTTATTATTTTTAAAATATTCAAAAATCAAATATGATAATAGATTTAAAGGAGAGTTATTGGTGCGCATGGTAAAATTTCTACCATAAATCATACAAATTTTACATTTGTGTTATAAATATTTAAAAGCATCAAATTTATTATGTGTGAGACTTGAATAAATTAATTTTTAATTAATTATATAAATCTTCAGAATTGTCTATATCTATAATTAATATTATAAATTTTTGGTATTAATATACCAAATGGTTTTAATCCATCATATTTGGTAATTGAAATTCTAAAGTAAAAAATATTTTGCGACAAAAAACTTATATATGTTTTCTATATTCACGTTATTTACTATATTCTTATAATTATATATTTTGTTAATCTATTTATTAATATATATATAGTTTATTATCGCTAAAAAAACATTAACCGGCGCAACTAGTATTATTTAAAGTGTCTTGTACTTTTTCCTCCTTTCATTATTTATATCTATTTTCCATCTATTTTCTTTTTCTCTCGTACTTTTTCTTCCTTTCATTATTTATATGTTGAGAAATATGTCTAAATATTCACCACTACTGGTGCCCTAAAAGCAACTTTAATTAATGAAGGTTTGTCACATTGGATATCTAAAAGTATATATATATATATCTAGATACTCATGTCAAGAACCTCTTATCAGACATGCTCCAAATGTTCCGGTTTGTTGTGCTCAAGATCGGTTTGGTTAGTAATAACATGTGCATGGTCAAACGAATGAATGGTTTAACGTACAAAGAAAATCTTGATTTGGACACAACTCGTTTCTAATCAAAATGGTTTAAAATGATAATCCCTCTGCTTTTTAAAAGTGTCAATTTAAATTCTTCTTTAGTGTAGTAGTTAAAATGAAATTGATCTTTGTTCTTTGTAACATTTTACCACAAAAAAAAAAGAATTATACTCGAAACTTTCGTTTTCATGTATTCGCGACAGAATTTATTATTCCAATGCGTTGCGTAGAGCTTCGTCCAACAAATTAGCATGTAAGCTATTTCTCTTTTTTCACCTTTTTTAACTATAAGGTGGTGGTCAACCAGTAACTGGATTTTGAGGAGTTATGGATTTTGAGGAGTTAAGCGACTTATGCTTTCAAATTATATTTTAAATTGTATTTGAACAAAAAAAGATTTATACGTGAATCTAAACTATTAAAAGTGAAGTACATTTAGTATTTAACCCTAACATTTCTTAAATAATTACAATTGAATGTCACTGATATATCTTTACATCAAACACTAATTCTTAATAAAAATAAATAAATTTAGGCTAAGCCCATTAACAATCTTTGTCATTAAATTGAATATTTCATAAAAAAATAAATATGTATTATTCAAAAATTTATAATAAAAACAAAATTATACATATATATATATCATTAAATTAGTTTTATTTTTATTCATATTCATATAAGCTACCAACTATATTTGAACTATAAAAAAATGTTAATATTTTTTTATTATAATCTGAACTTAATCATTTACAATAACAAAATTATGTAACTTTCCATAAAAATTTGATGACTAAAATACATACTAATATTTATTATAAATGGTTATATATACAAACAAATACAATGTATTATCATTTGTAAGATATATATCTAATAAGAATAACTAATGTAATTTATAAATTTAAAAAATAATCACCATATAATACATATATACAAATTAGGTCTAGGACGGATCCAAATATCTAGGGTATTCTAGGATATACGGTTTCGGATATGCATTTGTCGGATTCGTAAAATTGTTATCCGGATTCAGATATTTGGGGTTAGAATATTCATACTAAAATCCACATACACGTAGACATTCGAACCTGTTTTTTTAATTTAAAATAAATTAAAACTAACTATTAACCATCTATTTAGTCTATTTAAAATTATTATTTAAAAAACTTAAGAATCATTAAAAATTTAATAAAATTAAAATTTTAGTTATTTATATAAAAATATATAATATACATAGATAACTATAATTAAATTTTAAATATTTAATATCTAGATCTGAATATCCAGACTTAAAATTTTGCTATTCGAATTTATAATTGGATCAATCGAATCCGTAAAATTTAATCATGAATCCATGAATATCCGTTTTCGAAGAGGATAAGATCCCGAATCGGGTAACGGATATTGAATATTAAGCTCCAGTCATATATACAATTATATCAAACAAATTGCTTAAAATATTAGAAATTCACAAAAAATAACAGCCGCACGGCGCGCGCGGATCAAAGACTAGTTGTACTTAAAAACAGTTTTGGCATTCCTACAAATCTGAAATATTCAAATTAATAAAGATGTTTTCCTTTTGGTTCTTTTTGATATTTAAAAGTTTTCCCAATTCTGAAATAATAGTATTTTTTTATTAAAATCTGTGATCTCTATAAAATTCAACTGAATGAATATCCGTCTATAGAATGTTTTTTTTCTGGAATTCACTAAATTAATTGATTACTTAGATAAATTAATAAAAATATATTTATCGAGTATTATGATAACAAAAAAATACATAAATTTATTTTAGATTGAGATCTGAGATATTTCAGATTAAAAAAATATGAAAATCTGCATAGACTGAATAAAATTTATAAATATCTTTTAACTTGAATTTTTTTTCCCTCTCTTCACGAAAGGCGATTCTTGATTCTCCGGAGATCTCTTTCAATCGAGCTTGGATCTTCATCTCAAAAACAAAATGTCCAACATGCAACTGGAGAAGCAGATTCACGATATGAATCAAAACCTTTACCAAAAACCATGCCCTCCAGAACTTGAAGATATGAGCAGATAAGACGAGATAGATAGTGCATGAAGACGTCCAAAGAGAGTTTGAAAGGAGCATCGCCTGTGTCTGGTAGCTAGAGGACTCAACTCGGATCACCATTATTATTGTTTTGAATACATCTATAGTTATGATATTTTGGTTTAGATAAAGTTTAAACATAAACCACTCACAATGATCCATATGACATATGGGTATGATATAAGGTTCTAGTATTTTCTCTTTACTGTTTCTAACTTTTTATTATTATTTAACTCTTACAAACTCTCCCTCATACCAGCGTCGGAGAACCTCATACCAGCGTTGGAGAAGTTCTTCAAAAGCGGTCCTGTGTTTGAAACTTGTACGGCGTTAAACTGTTACTATTTTAGGAAAGAAACCATTCCATAATGGTCAAAGAAGCTGCCCCACGTTGAACCACACGTGCAATTTCGGGAAAACCCAAACAGTTCCGATCTTATCTCCAAACTCCAAAGTGGTCTTTAAGATTTGGTCATCAAATAATGTATGACCATCACTATCATATTCCCATTTAACAGTAAACCTATCTATTTAGATATACACAGTGTATCTAACAAAATTTGAACATAGTTGTAAGCTTTACGACCTACAGGCTACAGCTGTATATGACTACTTCAAACATTGCGTCTTGGTATATTTCATCGTACATAAATATATGCACAACTATCTCGTGCTAAATTGTTTTTTATGTCATTTGTTATATAAATAGTTTTCTTTTTAATTCAAAAGATATACTAGTGGTTTAGGGTAGACATCATCACTGATGAAGATATGAATTTGGTCTTGTTCTTTGGCTATTGTTAGCGTCAGCAAAAGATAACAAAATCATCTATGGTTTATTTTGCTGCGCTTGTAACAAACGATGAAAGTATTCATCTACATGTTCGTTGTTAGTTACTAGTTCACGATCACAGATAAACATATATATATGTTTATGAATAACACTTAAAAGTTTATTGGAAGAAATTTTTTTAAGTTTTATTAATTATGGATATATAGTATATCTCCAAAATGTCTGTCTCACTAAAATATGTCATTGTTGCTAAAATAGCTGGATCGAATGAACTATATATATAAGGATTTCAAAAGAAAATTATAGGTTCAAAAGACTAATCTCACGAAGTTTTGCATCGAGATACCAATTAAGGTACGGTAGGTGGTCAAGGCAAATCAATGACTACAAGCGAAAAGACAAAATATATCAAATATGGTAACCTGTTTTATAACAAATCAAAAGTTTTCAAAAATGTATCTTTGAGGACAAATGCTATGCAAGGGGAACCCAAGCCTAACCCCAAATAATTACAATTTTCTACACTATATTACCTAATCAATCTGATACACATAAAATACAACTAGATTTTGACCCGCACATCCGTGCGGGTTTTTGTTTTATTTTATAAATATAAAACTTTAATATTACTGTAAACGTTTTAACCAAATAATTTATATTTTAGTGTTATATATTGTGCTACTCTATAATCTTATTATTTATCGTTTTTATCCGGCGTTATTTTATGATAGTGCATTAATTATATAAAAATAGTTGATTTTTGGTAAATATTTTTTTATATTTTCAACCTATTTATTATAATTAAAAATATTAAAATTTATATTTAAAATGATTTGTTATTAATACTTTATTTATATTTTAAATGAATTATCAAATTTTAGAGTTTTCTAATAGCATATTTGTGAATAATACATGAATTAAAGGTTAGTTCTATAATTTCTATTTTGCTATAATCATTTTAGTAATTGTATATTTTTGAGTCTCAAAAGAAGATAATATATAATTTTAGATATGAAAGTTTAACAAATTTTTACAATTTTTTTTTTTATAAAAATATACAAATTTTAACACTAATTTAACAGTGAATGATATTTATTTATTATTTATTTAAATGAAAACATTTATTTCATATAGTAATTATATTTTAATACCAATAAACTATAACTATAAAATTTATAAAAGATATCATATAATTTTATTCTTGTTTCTTAGATTATACTTAAAATTAATTTACAATAATATTAATAATATTAATTACGAAATTAAATAATACATTATTTTATTAAAAAAAATAAAACACTTTAATTAGATTTTTCTCAACTGATTTTGTTTAAACTAAAAATAATTAAAATTGATTCATTAAGATTTTAAAAGATATATATTTGTTTGAATAAAGTAAATAATCAAAAATGTCATAATAATAAATCAATGAAATAGTCCTATGACTTTTGCCTAGTAGATATTTTTTGTACTTCTGTTTTAATAGTATTGATTATGTTTCTTTTTATCATAATGTCACCATTACACATTTAAATAATCCGAAACCATTATGTTGTTGATCCGAGTACCGGAATCCGTTAACCGGGTCAACACTGAAACCCTGATCATGAGGCAACACACCCGAGTTAATAAACTGAGGAGTTCCCTGAGCCTCCTGCTGCTTCTTATCGTCTTCTTCAGTTGTCTTGATACCGTGAAAACAACACCACCGTCGCTGTAACGGAGACTTTGAACGTCACGACTCGGTCTAAGTTCCGGGACCGAGATATGTCCACCATGACTCACCCTATCAAAGGTTGACTCCCTATCTAAATTAAGAAAACCGGTTTTCTGTTCGGTTAAACTCGGTTTATGACTATGGTGAGGAAGTCCGTTTGATGAACCGGCCGCAAACCCCAAACTTTCTGTTATTCATCTCATGTAACGACTCGAGAACATCATTATACTGATGAGACGAAGATGAATCATTGTTGCTGTATTCTCTTCCACACGTCATTAGATTACTATAACCTGTTTTTGCGCCCTTGATTGCTTCTTGTATATTCGACATAAAACCCAATCATCAAGCTGTGCAAAAAATATATATTTCAAAATGTTATTACACAAACACAACAAATTAGTTAAGTACCTAATATTTAGTATTTGAGTTTAGGTAACCTTGGTGCTTCCATATCTACTAGAGGGTTCGATGAGACGGTACTCATGCATGATCCAATTAGTTTTGGTGCCTTTTGGTGCTTTACCTACGTAAAACACCAAGGCTTTCTTGATCCCAACTCTTCTTTGCTCCGTCGATATAACCTTATCCGTACCGGTAGCTTTCCAGTAACCAGACCCGGCAACCCGGTTAGGTCTCGACCCGTTAGGATACTTCCTACCCCTCGGGCTGAAGAAATACCATTCTTTTTCTCCAAATAAGGCCTTACCTACCAAACCATACAACAAGAATTAGATAAACCATATCTAATATAGACTATAATTAGATAAACCATATCTAATATAGACTATCTTTTGGGTTAAACCAAGCCGGGTTAAAGGCAACGTACTCGGTAAGACCCACGGGTCGAACTTATAGAGATTGATCTCAGCGATGAGCTGGAGAGAGAAGTCGTGACCAGCAGCTTTTCTGCATAGATATTCAACCATTAGCTCTTCGTCCGTCGGGTAAAACCGGGAAACCCGGTGGTAAGCTTAAGCTGGGCTAACGGGTCCAGTTCTTTGATACCCATTTTTCTTGATACTTAGTTGATCTTTTTTATGGGTATTTTCACATTATAGATTTTGAAGCTTTGCTACTTGTAAGTGCGTATGTATATATATAATATACGTAGAGCTATACCACTCCGCCGCCCACTCTTCGTTAACGTGCAGCCTCAAAATGGGTCCCACGCTTTGAGTTTATCAAGAAACGTTGATCAAATAGATGCGATCCTCTGGATTTGTTGAACCTTAAAAGTGAAAACTATGCAACAAAAGTTGCATATTTACTACTCCTTCCGTTTCATATTAAGTTTCGTTTTAGAAATTTTTTTTGTTACAAAATAAATATCGTTTTGGATTAATTTTATGATGCAGTTTATTTTTCTATTGGTTAAAATATGGTTATGTGTATATGTAATTGTGTTTTTATATAGAAAATATGCAAAATTGATTATTTTCTTAATTCGTGTGCAAAAACCTAAAGTGACACTTACAATGAAACATAGAAAAAAGTAATAACTTTGTTTTAGATTAAGTGTAGTTACAGAAAAAAAATTATTTTAGCATTTTAATGCAAATTATTAATTTTATTTTTTTAATTTATATTTTTATTAGTTGAAAATATGGTTAGGTGTATAAATAATAATATTTTTTATACAAAATATATAAAATTAAATAATTTTCTAATATGTGTGCACAAATCTAAAACGACACTTAAAATAAAAGGGATGAAATGTTATTAATTTTTTTGTCAAGTACTATTATTAATAATTTAATTTATTAATTTGTGTATGCGTGTGACTGAACCCTCCTCGACTGATTTTTACTGTTTTCCAACTGTTTGGGAATTAGTATTCACACAAACTCCAAAATATTTGCACGCACAAATCAAGATTAGGTCAATCCGTCAGTGTTCAAGACTTTATTTTCCTGTAATTTACGCGGTGGGTGTCTTTGACAATATACGAAATGTACAAAAGGATTATTCCCTTTTTAATGGGTGTCTGCCAAATTAGTCAATATAAGAAAGATACGTGTCAATGAATGATGGGTTTGAGTTCACGAGATGGTAAGGGCATCGTTAACCCAGAAACCCTATTGGGTTCTTATTTTTTTTTTATTTTTATTTTTTTTTAAAAGTAAACCAATCTCGGGCCGCCACATGTCAGTGGGGTCTGCGAACAGTGTAAAAACCCCCATAAATTCGGTTCTTAGTTTTTTGTTTTTTTGTGGGGTCCACTCCCTTCCCACTCTATAAAACACCCCTAAGAAACCCCCTATAATCATGGTTATGTAGAGCATTTTCATAGGATAAAACTACTACGAAATGACATGAGTATCGTGATTAGAGGTTGAGTTAGGCGGGATGTTTTTAGAAAGGACCTATTAGTCGGGATTTTTTTCCTCGTCAAATAACATTTACAAATTAGAGAAAGACGAACACCGAACACGCGATGATGATGTAGATCAGTTTTGTATATTTCAAACGAGTATACATGAACATATATAGGTCCGAACAAATGATCCTAAACCAGTTAACATTTTACCACTAGGGTGTAAGATTATCTGGAAAGTGCTATCTCTACGGGCTTAAAGAGGTCATGAGCTCTATAATTTCAGAAAATCAATCAGTTTTTATTTTCGGAAGAGCCATATCAGATAATGTAATTATCACCCATCAAGTTCTACAGTTTCTAAAGTCATCAAAAACAGAAAAGATTATCTATGGTAATAAAAACTGACATGTCTAAAGCCTATGACAGACTCGTAGGGAACTTCATCTCAAAAGTGCTAAAAAAATTAGGTTTTCACAAAGTTTAGATCAACTAGATAATGTAGTGTATTACTATAGTGACGTACTCCTATATAATAAATGAAGCAGCATATGGAAAGACAAATCCATACCGGTGGATTCGACAGGGAGATCTCCTATCACCCTATATGTTCATACTCTATATGGTGAGGTCCTTTCTCGCTTGTGCAAAAAAAACTTTTCTATGCGGATCTTTACAAAGGATCAGAGTGACAAGAGGAAGTCCTAGAGTTAATCATCTGTTTTTTTTTTTGCAGATGATAGAATGTTATTTAGCAGTGCATCCTCACAAAGCTGCAATGCATTTAAGACGATTCTCCAGGATCATAAAAGATCCTTATGAGAGAAGATAAACGAAGCTAAATCTTCCATCACATTCTCGTCAAAACCCCCATCTGCTATAAGAGAAACAACAAAATATGTCTAAAGACATCAAGTTGGTCAATGTGCCGTCACTCCAAAGCAGGGAAACTGACTATGCTAAAGCCAGTTTTATCCTTCATTCCAACTTACACAATGTCCTACTTACAGCTCCTTGTAAGCCTATGCAAGAGAATACAATCATTGTTAACCATATTCCGGTGGGATGGATCAAATGAAAAGAAAACGTTGTGTGGATCAATTGGGATAAACTAACGAAGCATAAAGCAGGAGGATGATTGGAGTTTAAAGACATTCAACTCTTTTGTCAGGCTCTACTAGCCAAAACTAACCTGGAGAATCATCACTGCCACATAGAGCCTGATGGCCAGGATACTATTGGGGAAATATTGCCATAGTAAGAGATTCGTGTACGTCCAAACCCTAGGAGGGATGGAGAAAAATTCTACATGGTCGAGATCTCCTAAAAATAACATGGGAAAGGCTATAAGTAATGGCTTAACTACACACATTTCGCAAAACCCTTGGATCTCTCTTGATGATCATCAAAAGCCCTGTTGTCCTATACCAAAGGCTGCACTCGATCTAATAATTACTGATCTTCTAAACAAGTGACCTCAAATAGAACAAAGCAAGAATAGATGAAATCGTACTTGAACTAGATTCTCAAATTTAGGCCTGTAACTGAGCATCAAATGAACCGATGATACTTTCATCTGGCAACTGGTGGATTCAGGTATCTACTCTATAAAATCCGGTATTACTCAGCTGCAATGGAAACAACAAGGGTGTAACCACCCGGTTTTCATAACCGGTTGTCTGGATTTTTACATTAATTAATTTTGACTTAACCAAACCATTTCCTAAACCAGCACTCATCCACTTTCTTTTATAACCTAAACGTGTATGCATGTATTAGTATATTTATCTCCTTCCACAAATCACAGCCGCCATTGATGTCATCGTGTGAGATTAAGGCAACATCTTGCACCAGCTTCCTCTACTCTCTCATGTTGTCTCTACTCTTCTCCTTTATTTGTATTCGTCTGAATCTCTTGCGAAGAAGACACATTGTGATCATTGATCTCAAACCAAGGCTCGTTTGTTTGATCCGTTGCATTGAATCATCACCATCCACACGAGTCACCACCGGAGTTGTCACAGCCATCCTTCCAGGAATCCATCACCACGTTCGTAATATGGAGAGCATGATAGAACTCGAGAGGAAGAGAAGCCACATGTAAGATCCACCAACTCATCACCGACAATTACTGATCTACACCGTCGTAGGCCGTAAGTCATCGGAGAGCCGCGTCGTGTCACCGGAGGAGAGTTGCACCACCACCACCAGAGGTCGTACCAGCCATCGTCATTCAACCGTGATCCAAGCCGTGTAGCTAAGTGCTTTATTCCTTCCTACTTGTGGTACAAGCAACATCTATAACATAAGTCCTAATCGTATGTATCTTGCACATGATGAAATGTTGTTATCTAGGTGTGCTCGTGCAACAAGCCATTTATTAGAAAGTCTAGACTAAGTGGTATACTTCGAGACATACCCACTACAAGAAAACAACGCAATACTGAGGGAAATTCCGAGGGAACGTTGGTTCCTCGGAATATTCCGATGCTATTCCGAGGAAATTCCTAGGAAACGCAATTTCTGTGTTTCCTCGGAATTTCCTCGGAATATACCTAGGAAATTCCGAGGAATACAATTTCCCTAGGAATTTTCCGATGAAATTCCGAGGGGAAAAAATCCCTCGAAATAAACCGAGGAAAATCCGATGAGAAATTATAGCCGTTAGTTAGCCGTTGTGGTATTTCAAAAATTCCGAGGAAATTCCGACGGCAATGGCTAGTGCCTCGGAATTTCCTAGGTATTTCGTGGGAATTGTCGGCATATTTCATCTATAAATACAAGCACCCCTCATCCTCTTCATTCACTCCATATCTTCATCCTCTCTCATTCTATTTTGCACACACGAATCTGATTGAAAAAAACATGTCTTCTTATAATTATCATCGCTCGTGGATCGATCGACCTCATATGGATCCGAACACGAGATTGCTTACGCCAGAATTCGAAAGTGGTCTAAAGGAATTCATGGGGAAAGCTCTCAACCAACCGGAAGCTGAAACGGGTATGTTAAGATGTCCTTGCTCTACTTGTAAAAATAGGAAGGTTATTAAACAGTTAGATGTTTGGACTCATCTATATATTCGAGGGTTTACACGGAGTTACAAAGTTGGGTATCATCATGGGGAAACTGGTTATGAATATGGTAGTACTAGCGAACCTCAGCCTGCGGTTAGGTTAGAAGAACCAATTAGAACGGGCGTAGATTATGGTGTAGGTACTGAGCAGATGGTA
Source organism: Moricandia arvensis (assembly GCA_905132765.1). Taxonomy (NCBI): domain Eukaryota; kingdom Viridiplantae; phylum Streptophyta; class Magnoliopsida; order Brassicales; family Brassicaceae; genus Moricandia; species Moricandia arvensis. Next base: position 67,269 of record CAJHQP010001101.1, read on the forward strand.
AATGATCATTTTAGAGGGAAAGATTTACCCAATGCAGAAGCTAGGAGATTTTATGATATGTTGGATGCTGGAAAGCAACCTTTGTACAAAGGTTGCAGAGATGGTCATTCAGCTTTATCATCTGCAACAAGACTGATGAGCATTAAATCTGATTATAATTTGGCTGAAGACTGTGTGGATGCGATTGCTGATTTTGTAAAAGGTGTTCTACCTGAGGATAATGTTGCCCCTGGTTCATACTACGAGGTTCAGAAACTGGTAGCTGGTCTTGGTTTATCGTATCAGGTAATAGATGTATGCAGGGATAACTGCATGATTTATTGGAGGGTGGATGAGCAGCTGGATACATGCAAGTTTTGTGGGAAGGCTCGTTATAAAGATACGAGTGGAAGAGTTCCAGTGCCATATAAAAGGATGTGGTATTTGCCTTTGACGGAAAGGTTGCAGAGGTTGTATCAGTCTGAACGCACAGCGCAACCAATGAGATGGCATGCAGAGCATTCAACGGATGGTGAGATTAGACATCCTTCAGATGCAAAAGCTTGGAAGCATTTCCAGTCGACCTATCCAGAATTTGCGTATGAGAGAAGAAATGTCTACCTTGGATTATGTACGGACGGTTTCAGCCCATTTGGGAAGCATGGGAGACAGTATTCTCTATGGCCAGTCATTCTCACACCATACAACTTACCGCCAAACTTGTGCTTGCGTCGAGAGTTTTTGTTTCTCTCCATTCTCGTTCCCGGGCCAGAGCATCCTAGGAGATCACTTGATGTGTTTCTACAGCCACTAATATATGAGTTGCAACAGCTATGGGGTCAAGGTGCTGAAACGTACGATGTTTCGTGTAAAGAAAACTTCCAAATGCGGGCAGTACTTATGTGGACAATAAGTGATTTTCTAGCATATGGTATGTTATCTGGATGGACAACGCATGGAAGGCTATCATGTCCATATTGTCAAGATAACACTGATGCTTTTCAACTAAAACATGGAAGGAAAACGTGTTGGTTTGACTGTCACAGGAGATTCCTACCACCAGATCATCCATATCGCAGGAGTAGGAATTTGTTTACGAAGAACAAGAGGGTGTTTGACAGTCCACCTCCGGAAATCAGTGGGAGAGAAATGTTGACACAACTAAGAGATTTTGGTGCAGAAAGGACCCCAGACATGGGTGGACATGTGCATTATCCGGTTGATGCTGTTGGAGATCTACATAACTGGCACAAAAAGAGTATTTTTTGGGATCTGCCATATTGGAAGGATCATCTGCTGAGGCATAATTTAGATGTCATGCATATTGAGAAGAACTTTTTCGACAACCTGATGAACACGATCCTTAACGTTCAAGGTAAAACGAAGGATAATTTGAAGTCAAGACTGGATTTAGTCGATATATGTGCTCGTGAAGAACTTCATGTTGATGAGAATGGCAGGGCTCCTTTTCCCATATACCGACTTGATGCAGCGGCCAAAGATGCGTTCTTTGATTGGATTTCAAAGGATGTGGAATTTCCAGACGGTTACGTATCTAATTTGCGTAACTGTGTCGACAAAAACGAAGGAAAGTTTACCGGCTTGAAGAGTCACGATTGCCATGTAATGATGCAGCGCCTCCTTCCTTTTGCCTTCAAGGAACTATTACCAAAGAATGTTTATGAAGCAGTTGCAGGGATAAGTGATTCCTTCCGCGATTTATGCACGAGATCAATGACTCCTGAATGTATTGAAAACTTGAAGACTAACATAGCCGTGATCAAGTGTAACATTGAGAAGATATTTCCTCCTTCCTTTTTTGATGTTATGGAGCATCTTGTTATTCACTTGCCAAGAGAACTGGAACTTGGTGGTCCTGTGTAGTATAGATGGATGTATCTGTATGAGCGGTATATGTTTCATCTGAAGAAGATGGTGAAAAATTTAAGTAGGGTGGAAGGTTCTATAGTGGCACAGTTTATCAGAGCAGAAACTTCAAACTTTGCGGAGCACTACTTTCCAGGAGAAGTGCAGACGAAAACCAGAAAACCCGCTCGGCATGACGATAGAGGCGAAAGGGCAACATATTATGTTACGGTTCCAGACATCTTCACAGATGTTGGACGACTCAGCGGAAAAGCAAAGAACCGTCGACTTACTGAGGAGGAGCACAGTCAATTGCAAACATATTTGCTCACCAACTGCGAAGATGTTCTTCAATATGAGAGGTAAAAAATTTAGCTCAAAAATATTTATTTTAACAAGTTCAAATTTTAATATTGTCATCATATGTACAGGATTTTCATGGCGGAAAAGCGGTTTGAAAATAGATACGCCACCGAACAGGAACTAGAAACACTGAAGCAGAGAGAATTTTCTCGATGGATGCTTACTTATGTGAGTGCTTTAAACAAATTTTTATACTATTTACCACATTTTTATACTAATATGAGAGATAAAACATATGTTTTATTCATAGGTGTCTGATGGTATGGCCAGAGGTGAAACATTTGACGATTGGCTACGCGAGATGGTGTGGGGCCCAAAGTATGTGGTGAAGTCATATCCGAGATTTGCTTCTCGGGGATATGCATTCACAACTTCTAAGAGGAGACGTTCGAGTACGACTTATGATGCTGGTGTTTGCTCTGCATCTGGAGATGATGTATACTACGGAAACATAAGCGAGATTTTGGAAATCATGTATCCGGGCATGGTTGGATTGCGGTGCACTGTTTTCTATTGTGATTGGTATGACAACACTCCGGATCGAGGTGTTAGAACAGATGCATTTGGTGTTACATCAGTACATTCGAGGCGAAAGCTACCATATTACGATCCTTTCATTCTTGCTTCTCAGGCCGATCAGGTAATTAAAAATATAGATGTCAATTATTTTCAATATTTGCTTCATCATCATTAATTAACAAATTTAAAATGTTACAGGTTTGTTATATCAAGTACCCCCGGGTTACAAATAGAGATGATCCATGGGTCACTGTTACATCACTCAACCCGAGAAGCCGAGTTCAGGGAAGTTCTGAGCTGGAAGACCCACTCCAACCAAACACATCCGGCAACTTAAGTGCAGCAGGAGATGTAGCTGCAGTTGATCTTGTTATCGATTTTAGCGATTTTGGAGACGAAGCCGTCGTTCACGTCGAGGATGAACCAGAGATTGGAGAGTTTCACCAAGATCCAGATTCAGATTCATCTGGTGGTGATGATGACTCGGGTTCAGAGTAGTATAATTTTTTTTTTTTTTTTCAAAATTCCGAGGAAATTCCGAGGACCTGCAGGGTGTTCCTCGGAATTTCCTCGGAAATTTTGCCTTGTAAAATCAGATTTAGGGGTTTAATCTTAGGGTTTAATTCCCTCGGAATTCCCTAGAAATATTCCTAGGAAATTCCGAGGAAAACCAACATTTTGTCGGAATTTCCTAGGAATATTCCTAAGAAATTCTGAGGGAATGATGGTTTACAATCGAAAACACCGATTTACGATTTCCACAAGACTTTCATAAGCCTTATTAAGTGTCTTGGATTGATTATGGGACAAGACATTGGTGTTGTACCAATTAATAGACACTTTATCGATTGTATCAACGAGATCCCCAAACAACAAGATAAACACTTATACACTTTAATGAACAGAAACGACAATACTTGCACTCATGTCAATAATTTTGTAATTTCAACGTTTACTTGCCATTTATTGTCAATGTTACCCTAGGAAAAACTGCTAAATTGTTCAAGGAATGGTCTAAAGTTTTAAATTTTGGATTTTGAAACCCTAAACTAAGGTTCCTCGGAATTTCCTAGGAATTTCCTAGGAAATTTCCTAGGAAATTCCGAGGAACAGCCTCACCAATAGGAACACATGCAGAGAATATTCTCTGATTCTCGAGAATTCCGAGGGAATTCCGAGGGAATTCGATATTCCGTCGGAATTCCGTCGGAAATTTTCATTACCCGGGAAACCAAACCGCCAAAATTTTCGCGAAAAGTCGAATATTGAGTATTCCGACGGAATTCCGACGGATTCATATTCCGTCGGAAATCTCGGGTTTTAAACCCGAGACTGTTCTTCTTCTTCCCCATTCTCTCTTTCTCTCTTCCTCCCTTGCGATTTTCCGACGATTTCTCTCCTCCTTGCGATTTTCCGGCGAATCCCCTCCAAATCCACCTCTAAATCCATTCCTAGTCCCCATGTAAGTTCTAGATCCGATTTTCTTAGGTTTTTAGCGAATTTAGATTGTTAGGATTGAGATTAGATTGTTAGATTTAGATTGTTAGGTTTATTAGATTGTTAGGATTGTTAGATCGTTAGGTTTTAGGGTATTTGATTTAGATTAGGGTTTTAGGGAATTTGATTTTGATTAGGTTTTAGTGAATTTGATTTTGGTTAGGGTTTTAGGGAATTTGATTTTGTTTTTAAAATTCAATTTTGATATTAAAATATATATTTGGATTTTTATAATTATTAAAATAATTTTTATAATTTATAAGTAAGTTTAAAAGTAATTTACTAATTATTTTAACCATTTTTATAATTTATAAATATTTTTTTAATTTATAATTTATAAGTAAGTTTAAAAGTAATTTACTAATTATTTTAACCATTTTTATAATTTATAAATATTTTTATAATTTATAATTTATAAGTAAGTTTAAAAGTAATTTACTAATTATTTTAATCATTTTTATAATTTATAAATATTTTTTTTAATTATGAAACTATTTTTGTGTTTTTATAACAATTTTAAATCTTTATTTTTATTTATATTTTTAAAAACTAATTTTAAATCTTTATTTTAAAAAAATTATAGGGATTCTGGTGAGCAGAGTACGAGGGCTCGACCTCGTCGTTCCGCACCGCTAGGCCGTGCTCCTTTGACGACCCCTTCTCGGGTTTCGTCCACTCGGGGTTCTTCTTCATCATCGCAGAACATCCATCAGGCGGTTCATCAGGCGGTTCATCATGCGGTTCCTCCAATTGCTGATGAGGCTCCTCCTGTCGTTCACGACTTTCCGGACATTCCCGAGCCTCCTGTCGCTCCAGGAGTGATGTCTGTTGCACAACTGGTGCAACAGCCAGGTCGTGAGCATCTCCCCTATCTCACTCAGTATCCTAGGGGACACAGACAGACTTGGTAAGTGAAAGTTTTTTTTTCTTTCTTTTAAAAATTTGATTCATTATTAATAATTTGTTTCTAATATTAGGTTCGACCGATTCCATAACGGGATCAGCGCTTGGATCAACAGGATGATGTACTCCGACCTCAGGAGGGGATACAAAACCTTCTCGGTGATGCCTGACAACGAGAAGGAGTTGTGGTTTCGTCAGTTTGCTGTAAGAATTCTAACTTTTTTAAATTTCTTTTTTTCTTTAATATTATATTTTTACTAATCATGTTTTTTTTCAGCAAGAGTTCACCTGGCATCCCGATAACACGTCGTTCATCCGTAACGCCTTCGTCCAAAAGTGTATGGGGAACTATGGACGACAAATATATGAGTGGAAGCAGAAGTAGCTCAAGAATAAGGTATTATTTTTTTACTTTATTAATAGATTTTTCATTCTATTTAACTTTTTCATATTTTTTTTTCATTAAAAGGTCCCAAAGTCGATCAACCCGACGGTCTGGGAGGAGTTGTGTATCCATTGGAACAAGACCGAGACGAAAGAGATCTCTAACACCAACTCCACCAACCGCAAGAGCGATCGTGGCGGGAAGGGCATCTTCGTGCACAATTTGGGTGCTCAGTCTATTCCCACTCTCGCAGACAAATTGGTAAGTTGAAACTTCTTTTCTTCTAAATTTAAAATATTTTTATTTTTCCTGTATTCTAATGTTTTTTTTTACTTATGTGTTTTCCTAGGCGGAAGAAAATGATGGCGACACCGTGGGTGATTTCGATTTGTACAAGAGGATCCACACCAACAAGACGACGGGCCAGATTGATGACGGTCTTGCGAAGGAAGTGGTCTCCCTGGTGGACAGTATGAAGGAAGACCAAGAGGCCCGTCTCTCCCAGATCCAGGCCGATCTCGACTCCACATCCACTGCATCGACTGCCCTCTCCAAAGTTCAAATCGACGAGCTTCTTGTATCGGTAAGATATTTTCTAAATATTCAATTCATTTATATATTTTATAATCTTTTTCTATGATTATAATTTTAAATTTTCTTTTTCAGGCGATTCCAAAGAAGAAGGGACGTTTGGTCGGTTTGGGTCGTCGATCCAAGCCGATTCCTTCTACATCCCAGGTGCCGGTTGATCCTATGCTGATAGATCAACTGAAGGATAAGGATGACCGCATCGCTATGTTGGAGGCGAAGATGGCGGCTCAAGAGGCTGCTAGTAAGGCAGAAAAGAGGCGGACTGAGAGGATGATGGAGGCGTTCATGAAGAAATTCCCAGACCATAACTTCGACGACGACGACGACGAGGACGAGGACGAGGAGTAATTCTTTTTATTTCTTCTTTCTGTTTTTAATTTTCTGTTTCGAATATTACTTTTTAACATTATCTATATTATGTTTTTTATTTAAATTTAAATTTTAAATTTAAAATTTTTTAATTTTATTTTCGAATTTTAATTTTAAAAAAATAAATTTATATTATTTTAAAAAAATTAAATATTACGAATATTCCGAGGAATGATATTCCTCGGAATTTCCTAGGTATATTCCCAGGAAATAAATCCGTCGGAATATCCCGACGGATTTCTTCCTGGGAAAATTCCGACGGATTTGTTTCCATCGGAAACTACCGACGGACTGCTTCCTCGGAAATTTCCGTGGGAATTCCGACCAATTGTTCCATCGACAATATTCCTCGGAATGTCCTCGGAATTGTGTCCGTCGGAATCTCCTCGGAATATTACGAGGAAATTCCGACGAAAACTGTGATTCCGAGGAAATTTTTCGAGGGACTTTTTGTTCGGAATATCGTCGGAATCGCTTGATTCCGACGACATTCCGAGGAAAATGTCCCTAGGAATCGCGCTGTTTTCTTGTAGTGACCCATTTTCGAGGGTTTTCCAATCCATCATCTTTTGGGCAAAGGTGAGGGTCTATTCCGTAAATCCCATACTGGTGTAGAATTCTTCCTATCGTAGTTTAGATTTCGAATCATGATCCGTCTGTTTGAATTGAGTCTGTATGAGTCATGATTGGTAGTTAGTTAATTCATTGTAAACCGGAAATTTTGGGTCTAGAGGATTCAACTGTGATTGGATTATGTGATGTTAATTGATGATATATAAATACACACATATATATATATATATATATAGATATTCAGTAGGGACTATGTGTGGTGGGCGGGGGTTCAGGAATGCATGGGCTATCGACGCAGATGTGGTGGGCGGGCGTTCGGAGACGTTCGGACTATCGACGCAGATTGTTGTGTGGTGCGTGGTGGAGAGACGTTTGCATCTGACGCAGATTGGTTATTGGTGGGGGTACAAAGACAGATTGTACTAGCGACGCAGAGTATGTATATCCTTATGAGGAAATGCGGGGTGTATGGGCTAGCTATATGCTATCATCGCATTGATTGTTTTGTGTGATGCTCTAGGCATCGTGTTTGTTCATGTTAGAGCTAAACTTTCATAGTGGGAGTTCTATTTACTTATCTCAGTGGTTTGCGTGTCTAGCATCTCATACCTCACTGAGTGACTCCCCTTTTACTCACCCTCTTTCTTTCTCCCCTTTCAGGTGAGAATGACGAGTAGTCAAATAGCTGGACGGTTTGGTGTTTTGGGGATCGTCGTATTTTATATCGGCTTTCATTCGGTTTTATACGAATTTTCGATATGAATTATTTTGGTTATTAAATGTAAAAAAAATGATTTATCTTGCGTATATTTTATTTCGGCTTCTAAATTTAAAAATGATTTATCATGCGTTTATTTTATTAAATGTTTTAATATTTTATTTGATTTTTATAAATCGGTTTAATTCGATATTTTATTAGTAGTAGCAAGCCGTTCTCAAGAGAGGAGGAGACGGGTGTTACAAAGGGAATCAGACAATGTATCACATGATAACTTCAGTTGGATAAGAGATATATGGTCATGCACCTTTCCTCCCAAGATGAAAATCTTCTTATCGTATGTCTTACAAAAGGCACTGCCTCTGGGAGAAAATCTACAACGAAGAGGATTATGATTAGAAGTTCAATTGCCATAGATGTAAAGCGGTGGAATCTCCAACACACATTTTCTTCAATTGTCCTTATGCGATTAGAGTCTGGATTCATATACCTCTACACAATGCAGTTCACCTAGCTGCGGATGAAAGCTTCCAAGAGGCAGTGGTTCGGGCCAGGAAAATGATTTGTCATTCTCACCCTTGATTGGTAAAGCCTTCGTGATGAGATCAGCCCTTTGCATGGCAATGACCCTTGAGTTTTCTTCACTTAGGGATTATTCCGACAACTCAGTCGCTCGTCAGAGCTATCAACGGTAATCACCAGAAGAAGGAGATCATCAGAATCGTATACGACATCCATTCGATCTCGTATGTGTTTGCAAAAAAATGTTTTTATTTTTATTTTTTTCCGAGTAGAAAACTCTGAAACCGACTCTATGGCAAATAGTAGTATCATTTACTCCTCTATCTTTGTAATAGACTTTTACTTAGGCCATTGTTTTCTAGGCTTTATTAATGAATTTAGTTGTTCACAAAAAAGGTGAACATATATATACTTTTTTCTCATAAAATTAAACCTTTCATGATTTTCTTATCACTGCATTCACTACTATATGTAATATGCATATGTGAAAGTTGAAAAAAGTTCAATACCAAAGTTTCTATTTTATTAAGAACTTGTATGCGTAAGTACATGATGTTATAAACGATTCAAGCGAATAGAAGAATAAAAAAATTGGAGTTTCTCTTACTCAATAACTTTCGTGTCACGGTGCATCTAGTGTTAAATATGGTTTCTCTTCGAATAAAGATTCGTCTACTGATAAAGAATTGGCTGGTTAAAGTTGTTTCTAGTCTTTTTTGTTATTGTTTTCACGATAAAATCATACATATAGCATAAAGTGTGTTGTACACTTCTATAATATTATTTAAGAAGTCAGTTTAACTAATTATAAAAACATCTTTAATATATTTTAAACATTATATTTAACGCTATTAATATTTTTTTTAATTTTGATTGTTTTGTCACTTTGATTTTTCTATGTAAAATTCCTTTTTATATTGGCTTCTAAAAGACATATATAAAAGAAATATTTTAAAAATATTTAAAATGAGATAATATTATATATTGCAAAATAAGGAAATTTTTGAAAATAAGATTCATATTTTTTTAATTATATGTTTCATTATTAAAACATAATCTCAAATAGAATAAAAGATATTTTGAGATAATTATTGTCACAAATATTTTAAATTTTAAACTTTTTTTATATTAGTTTCCAATTAGCATACAGAAAAGCATATGTTTTTTTTAAAAAAAAGTGGAACGTGATATATTTTTTATACAAAATTGATTTCATAAAAAAACTACAAATAATAATATGATACGTCGCCGGAGAGTACGCCGGCCGAAGAATATCAGCTCTTCGTCGTCGCTTTACGAGAGAGAGGAGGAACAAGCGATTTGAGAATTTTAGAATTAGAGTTCATTGATTTGGGAATATATTTTTTCTTTTCTTAATTAACTAAATATTTAAAATAATTTATTTATTAAATATATAAGTAATTCTATTTTCTAAGGTTAGTATTGTGATTTTTGAAAATATTATACTAATGAAACAAGTAAGAGAATAATTATACTAATGGAACAACTTCATAGTTTTTTTGGCTCATAAAAACTATTTTCTCTTGAATTATTCTTAACTTTCTTTCCCCTAACACCCGTTTTTGGTTTCTTGTTTTCCACCGTATCAGAACTGGCAATGCCAAGATCATTACGTGAAGCTGAATCTTTAGTTACTGAATCCACACTAGTAGTGGTTTGGTTGTTTTGGGAAATTCCCAATAGGATCTCTGGACTAAATGCATCTCGCGGCATATTCGTCTCTAGAGTCTTTATTATCTTCGAACTCACTAGGTTTCCTGGACTCAAATCTACACAATCTTTGTCAAACCCGAGCCCAAATCTTTTGAACAAACAAGCTCCTTATGATTTGAAGCTCCTTAAGCTCGCCGCCGATCCTTGATGCAGCAAATATCAGTCCGGCCATTGCTTCTTTAGTTTCTTCTGGTAAGAGATGAACATCCCTGGAGAGAGACAGAAACATAAGTAATTTGGGTTATGGAACCATTCAAGTTTTGTAAATGGTACCGTGTGTTACAAGTCATACTAACCTTTTACGATTTAAAGGAGAAAAACTCTGTAATATGGATGTGCAGAAGTAGTCGACCTGATCGTAGGCTGATAACCTTTTCTCGTCCTCATGTAACTGCTCCGTCTATGGTTTCAATTTAATTATCATCGAAAATTTACTTGTCAGATAGTGATCATCAAGATAAGGATCAAATAAGAATACTTAAATGGTGACCAAAAGTCACAACCTATCCTGAGTATAATCAAGTGAAATATTGGTACTTGATCACCAAAAATTCTAGAGAAATTGTTATAAATATCACAAATTAAGTATTACTTTTAAAAAATAATCACAATCAAAAATATAATGATTATTTTTTAGTGTTAAAAGGATGAGATTAAATTTCTAAATATTTTTAAAAAATTAGTTTAATTTATTTTCATCATAAATTTAAGTTTTTTTTTAAAAAAAATAATCATTATTAATAGTAAATTTGAAAAATAATACTTCCTTTGTTTCATTATAAATGTCACTTTAGGTTTTTGCACACGGATTAAGAAAACAATTAATTTTACATATTTTCTATATAAAAATACAATTCCCTATACACCTAACCATATTTCAACTAATAGAAAAATAAACTGCAACATAAAATTAATAAATTTTGCATCGAAAGTCGAAAACGACACTTATTTTGTAACAAAAAAATTCTCTAAAACGACACTTAATATGAAACGGAAAGAGTATCAAACTTGTGATAAAACAGAAATTTCCCTAAAATTTTAACCTTTTATTGAATTGTCTAAGACCCTAACCTCCAAAACCTCAGTAGCGGCATGAAACGACATACCTTAGGGCATCTTTATCCCAAATTCTTAATGGGGTTCTTGCACTGTTTGCGGGCCCCACTGACATGTGGGGCCGTGAACAGTGTAAGAACCGTTTCTTAAAACTCCTAAATAAGCACCGTTTTTAGAGGGTTTCTTACACTGTTCACGGGTCCCACTGACACGTGGCGATCCGTAATTGGTTCGTTTTTATTTTTTATTTTTTTATTTTTTTAATTAGAAAAAAAGAAAAATAAAAAAAAAATAAAAAAAATTAATGATGGCCTTATGACGTGCTTCCGATAAGAGATCGTTATCAAGGAGCTTAGCGATATCAGACAGTGACTGTTGAAGCATACTCTCTCTTCGTCTCCTATAAACCTTGACAGAACATTGCAGACTCTTGATATGGAGTTTGCTACAAATAAGACATCAGATTAATCAAATACTTTAACAAGAAACAAAACTCTTTTATCGTTTAACGTAAGTAGACTAGGTTTCTTACCACTTTGAAGCTTGTCTCCATCTTGAAGAACGAAACAAAACAGCAAAAACATTACGATAGCATCCAGGCTTCGGTTCTTTATTCTTGGCACGCGCCGTTTCCTTCGTTCGGTAGGAAGGTTGAAAGAGCATTTTCTAAGAAAGATAATACTAATGAGATGTTAATATTATCTATAGAAAAGAAAATCTATTATATAGCACCCTTATAAAGTGGAAATAAAATAATCATTTAGTATTATGATTATTTATGGTATTGAATCTGGGAAACACACCTTTTCTTTTCCAATATGGAATGTGGAAATACTCTTGTTTGACCGAAAAAAAAAGAATGTGAAAATCCAAATACATTTAACTTAGTTGTTTTAAATAGATGATACATTGGTACATAAGTACAGCAGTTACTTCAGTAATAGTACAAAAAACTTCAGTAATAACTAATCAGGAACTCAAAAAGCATTGCATGAGTTTCATCAATCAGCGGCAGTTTAATCTTCGTTTGTTGAATTAATGAAATAGAAATTGTGTGCTCTAGCTACCATTGTAAATCTGTAATACCCTTTTTCTTTTACATCTGTTAATATTTAATTCCTATATGTCGCGTTGAAAGAGATCTTTTACTTGAAACAACGTATTTAATTCCTTAAACATCTGATATACATGATGTCTTTGGTATAGATCAACCCGATGGTTGTCAAAAAAAAAAATCTACACGATCCAAAATACAATAAAATAAAATCTAAGCTAAATCAATATATTTCCACAAAAAAAGAAAATACCAAATACTGTAAAAGGACAAAAATAGTTACTGTACCTCAAAAATATTAACTAATCACTCCGTTTTTAATACATGACGTTTTAGGATTCTGCATATAAATTAAAAAAATATTTAATTTTTACATTTTAAAGCCAAAATGTTTCTACTATTAAATATTCTTTCTGTTTCAAAATAATGCATGTTTTAAGTTTTTCACATTTTTTAATAAACTACATTAAAACTTAATTAATAATGCATAGTTTTTTATAATTTTATATTTTCTATATTTCTAAACCAATAAGATTTCAAGAAATGCAATTAATGTTTTTGAAAATCACAATTTTTTATTATTAGTTGACAAAAATGCATTGCAATATAAAAAAATAGATTATTTTGAAACAATTTTTTTTCTAGAATATGTATTTTTTTGTAACAAAGAGAGTATTAAAATAGGATATATAATGTTATTGGTCATGTAACATAAATAGTTAATAAATTTTACATGAAAATTTAAAGCATCATTTAATTTTAAACCAAAATTTTATTCTAAAACATCGAATATTAAAAAAAGAAGGAGTATATGTAAATCTTAGACTTACAGAGGCTAATTGTATGCATATATATATATATATATATATATATATCGCAAAATAAAAAGAATAAATATAAATGATAAATCTCCACAAAAGGAACATATATCTTTTAAATATTTTTGTCATTATACCTAAAACTCGTAGATTTATCTTATTTTTAATATTATATTCAGCCACAATATTACTACCTACCACATACTGCCTCTATTTCATTTAAATGGTAGTTTAAGTTTTTATTTCTGTATCAAGTTAAAGTAATATTTTCAAATTTCTATTCAAAATCTTAAATGTTATTTGGTTTTTGACCTTTCATATTCTATTGTACTCCATCCATTTCTTTTACATGATGTTTTAGAAGGTTTATATTGTTTCAAAATAGATGATGTTTTAAGATTTTAAAGTATCTTTTGAGATTTTAAGGTTAACTTTAGCTTTATTGGAAACTGTTCAACCAACAAAATTTTACAGTCTTTTTTATAATTGGTTAAATGATTTTAAAATTATATCTTTAAAAGTACTTTATAGATAAATGTAAATTTCTTAATATTTGTGCCGTGAGCCAAAACTTCATCTATTAAAAACAGATGGAGTATGAGTTTTCATATTCTATTGTATGGGTGGGTGGGAGTAAACCTTTGTCGACCCCAACCCAAAGAAGTGTTTACCAGTATGGGAGTTTGAAATAAAATCTTTTTATAAATCAATATTAGGATCACAAAGAAATAACAAAATAAAAAGATTAATGTGTAAAAAAGCTCTCGATTGTTTTCAAAACAAAAAAGGCCCTCGATTATACGTCATACTTACTAACTACTCCCTCTGTTTCTAAAAGATGAATATTTTAAGATTTTCACACATATTAATAAAACATCTAAAATTTTAGTTTTCAATATCTTAATTTTCACAATTACTATTTTCCATAAATTTTAGTCAATAAGATTTTGATTAACACTTTAAAATTTGCATTTTATCATTAATTCATGCCTTGAAAATGTAAAAAATGTAACTTTTTGAAACAATTTTTTTTTCTAAAACATGTATCTTTTAGAAACAGAGGGAGTAGTGTTTAAAGTGATAACTGATGAGTAGATCAAGACCATCATCATGAGTGCATGACTAATTTAATTGCAAACTGGGAGCACCATTAACCAGCAATCTTTGTTGGTTTATTATTGGCCAAGTTATTTCTGCACTCCCCACTAATACAGTGAACAGTCGTTGTTTTGTTGGTTTAATAAATTAACAACATTTACTGTCAACTATTATTGTCTTATAGACAATTCCCAACCCATCAATAATTTTTTTTAAAAATCAATAATATTTATTACTCCCTCCGTTTTTTTTATTTGACGTTCTAGGATTATGCACGTAGATTAAGAAACACTTAATTTTTTATCATTTTCTAAACAAAAACATCATTAATTGTTTACCTAACCACAATACAACCAATAATAAAATAGAAGCTATTATATCATTGGTCATCTAATATTAATTACTAATAAATTTTACCTAGAAAATTGAAAACGTCAAATAATTTGGAACAAAAAATTTCCTCTAAAACGTCAATTAAAAAAAACGGAGGAAGTATAAAATAAGATTTGCTCCGGTGTATGTTTGTATAGTTCATATATTTATAAGGGAAAATGTAGAAAATGTTATTTTTATCCCTAAAAGCATCTTTATGATATCTCTATATTTTTTTCTTTAAAATAGAGATATTTATTATAAAAATAGTTTTACTTCAATGAATAACTTTATAATAGATTTTTTTCTATTTTATGTGAAAGTATAAAAGAATACTATATTTTCTATCTATATTTAGAGATAAAAATAACATTTCTTTTATATATTTTTTTTCAAAATAGACTAACTCTATTATATAAGTATACATTGGGTCAAATCTATATCTATAATAAATTTCTCTTTTTAGAGAAAAAATAAATCTGAAAACAAAGTTGACTTGGAGATCTTTAATTTTACAAAAAAAAATTATATATATATTTTTTAAAAATAAAAAAATTCTATTTAAAAATCATACTCTATTTTTTTGGAGTAAAACCATTTCTATAGTACATATCTCTATTTTATAAGAAAATATAGAGATGCACATTGGATATGCTCTAACTTGCTACCTTGAAGGATCAAAATAATCAGAAAGCTGCATTAGAGAGAGAGAGAGAGAGAGAGCTTCAAAGCCAAATGCTTAATCTCTTTAATTAGCATCTATATCAATTACTAGTAGCTGTACTCTTTGTAGGCCTTTTACATGCCCATTTACTGTTTAACTTTAGGCTCATCAAAAGTTCGGCCCATTTAATAACATCAAAACGCCGTCGTTTGGATCGTCGTCAAACAAGTTGAAGCAGCTTGTCCGTAGAGGTTTGACTTCTGTCCTAAAACCCTAAAAAGAATTTAGCTGCTACAATAGAAAGAAAAAAAACAAATGGGGAAGGAGAGAAAGCACAGCGAGACTGAAGCGGCGGCGCCGGTGAAGAAGGAAGATTCTGCTCCGGAGAGACCTAAAAGGACTTTACTGGGTTGGAAAGAAGATGCTGAGGAATCTAATGCAGCGTCTGCGTCTGGATTTAGGAATAAAGAGAAGGTTCTCGTTACTTGCTCACGTCGTATCAGTTTCAGGTATAGGCATCTGATGTTGAACATGGTGTCACTTCTGCCTCACTGTAAGAAGGATAGTAAGGTTGAAGCTAAGAGCAGTAAAGGCGCAACTCTTAATGAGCTTGTTGAGCTTAAGGGCTCTTCTTCCTGCTTGTTTTTCGAGGTAAAGTTTCCTTCTTTTTCTTGTTACCTTAACTCTATACTCAATTGATACTTGTGGTATGGTCTTCTTAAGTGGGTTTTGTATCTTTTTGGTAAAAGTTTGATTCATAGATGATGGAACAAATCACTGAACTTAAGACATTCTTTTGTCCATCTGTCTTAATGTCACCGTGTCTTGATTTACTTGTACTGAGTAAGAAGTCTTGAAGCTGAAGTTTGCAGTGTTTGTGTGTTTTGGTGTTCAGTGTAGGAAGCATAAAGATCTTTACATGTGGATGGTTAAGTCCCCTAGTGGTCCCTCTGTTAAGTTCTTGGTTAACGCTGGTAACTTCTCTATCCCTTCCTCGTACATTGTTTCAAGAAGAGATTGATTTTAGCTTTATATCTGACTTGTGTTCTGTATATGGTGAAGTTCACACAATGGAGGAGCTGAAACTCACTGGAAATCATCTGAAAGGGTCGCGTCCTCTCTTGACATTCTCCTCCAATTTTGATAAAGATGTACACTGGAAACTTTTGAAAGAGATGTTAACACAGGTCATTATGTTCCTTCCTGGTTAGTTTTTGGTTTATTCATTTGATATTTCTTCAGTCTAATTAGTTTTTTTTTTTTTTTTGCAATCTCTTGCAGGTTTTTGGAATTCCTAAGGAACACAGAAAGTCTAAACCTTACCATGACCATGTGTTTGCTTTCTCCATTGTTGATGACCATATATGGTTCCGTAACTACCAGGTTGGTTGAACAGTAGCATCTTAGAGATCATTTCCTTCTTGAACTTATATGTTTTATCCCATTGCAGATATCTGTACCTCATAACGAGTCTGACAAGGTTGCTAGAGGTGGTCTTGATAAAATGACTCTTGTAGAGGTGTGGCTACAACCTTTAACAACAATATTTGTAAATTCTGGTTATTTTGTGTTTGATTGAAATAAACATCTGATGACAGGTTGGTCCAAGGTTCTGTTTAAATCCGATTAAGATCTTTGGAGGCAGCTTTGGAGGTCCAACCCTTTATGAGAACCCATTCTACGTATCTCCAAACCAGGTACTGAGCTTCTCTCTGTCCAATGCACCTTTTTTATTTTCTTGGCCAAAGTTATACTAAATTCTTTCAATGTTGTTCCTTAGATCCGAGCGTTGGAGAAAAGGAATAAAGCTGGGAAGTTTGCAAAGAAAATAAAGGCAAAAACAAGAAGAAAAATGCATGAACTCTCCAACCCGTTGGAGCCTGATGAGTTTGCAGACATGTGGAAGGATGAATGACAAAGTCGGGTCAAGTCTTCTTGTCTTAAACTTCCTAGTTCACATTTTTGTCTCTATTGTTCCTTCTCTCCCTCTTATGGATCAAAATGTTTCATGGAATTGACAGTTTCAACGAGTAAAGAGTTCATTCTTTGTAATATAGAGTGCTTTTGCTTCTTTATTGATGTAACGCTCTGAAGGGAGGGTCTATTTACACAAGTAAATGCATCAGGACAAAAGAGAATCAACAAGAAGAAGACATTAAAGCGAGTTAGCGAGAGCCCAGTTAGCTTCACTTCCTCTCCTAGGAATGGCACTGATCTTAGAACAAGCATCCACTTTGAAGTTAGCTCCACATATCACACCTTCGCTATCAATCCTCGGCATCGCCTTCATCTCGTTCTTGGGATGTTCAAAGCTCTGAAGCCCTGTCTCACTGTGAAACATACACCCTGCAATCAAACAACACAACACTAAACACTTAGACATCACATATCCCTCTCTTTCAAATGTTGTCTCTTGTGTCTTAGCCTTACCAGTAGGGAAAGGAGCAAATGACTTAGCACATCCTTGCTTTATGATCTTCACATCATCAGACATCACAACGGATCCATCACCAGATATTTCCTCAGTAAAGGCTCTCTCCTCCATCAGAGCTCAAAGCAGAGAAAACAGAGGAGGTTTTGGAGTATCGTAGACCACAAAGGCGAAGCTTCCATCGAGGCCTCTAAGGACTTGATCTGCAGGGTAAGGACCACGGTCACGAAGTGTTCTATAAGCTTTGATCACAAACATGGCCTGGCTCGTGTTCTTCCCAGTTAGTCCGTACTGTCGGTTCAACGTGCAGAGATTGCTCAATGTACCAAGAAACATGCAGTAGATCCCGTCTATACCACAGAACACACAGATTATGAGAACCAACATGTATGAATCATTGAATCTATGTACAATGTTCTAAAAACTCCTCTAGGTGACAAATCAAGTCTAAACAAAACAATTTTTCTGAACTGACTTTTTTTAAATGAAGTCAAAAAATTGTGTAGACGTCCATTTAAATAATATTTTTTTATAAAACATTTAATAGTATTTTTTAGTACAATATTTAAATATTACGTATTATGATTAAACTTAGAATATAAATTGTTATTATTTGCATCATATTTGAAAATTTTAAAAATATAAAAGTTAAGAAAAAAACAATTTTAACTAAAAATAAAAATTCAAAATATATTAATATATATATATATATATATATAATAGATAAAAATATATTAGATTATCGGTTTGGTACGAAAACCAAACCATTTGGATTGAATAAAGTATAAACCAAATGGATTATGCAAAGATTACAATTTAATTTAGTTCGGTTTAACTTCGATCAGATTGTTCAGTTCGGTTTAAATTTTTTGCAGAGGTCTCGATGCCTCAAAATATTCACACTGGAAGTATCTAACGACCCACCAAACCGGAAATATCTCTGATACAGTCCCATGTCTCAGAAAAAAGAAAAAATCAAACAGATACAGAATCATACAAAATACACTAACCAGTTAATACAATCTCAATCCGGTTCATACAAACATGTTTGTTTATTTACGTTTTGTATCAACAAAGTCGGCTACGAGAAGGGCCACAGTGGAGAAAGATCTCGGTTGGTTCTAAGCAGGTACGTAGTGAGTCGTGACCAAGCTGAGCTCTTTCGTTATCCCCAAAACCGAATATGCGACCACCTTCAGTGACCACAATGGTGTGATACAAACCCGTGCTAACTTGAGCGACACGGTGTTGTTTCAGACTCTCCAACACTCTTGGCCTCAGGACTTTGTCAGAAACTCCTCTGTCCGGGAACCCAAGGCTTCCAAATCCCATCCACCCAAACCCATACAACACTCCACCTTCCACTAATACAAAGGTCTTCCTCTTCCTTGCACACACCTACAAGCCAAATCAAACTCATGATTAGGAAACTTCTAAGCCGGTTAAACTGATCTAAACCAAACTAAAGCTGCATTGAACTAACCTAAATAACAGAATCAAGTGTCCTTTTCTCTCAAAACATTGTGATGGAACATATGGGAAAGAAACTGACCTGGACAGCAAGGCATTTGTTGAGACTGACCAAAACCTGAGGAGTGATCTTGTCGTTTTCATCTCCATGGCCTAGAGCACCACAGTAACCTTTACCCCATGTGTATACCTAAGCGTTTTAAAGGAACAATCAAAACAAGATTCTTCTGATTTCTCAAAACCAAAATGGTGATGGAAACAAGAGAACTTACACGGCCATTGGAATCAAGTGCCACGGCGTGTTCATCTCCTGCAGAGACACGAAGTATATGAATACCTTTTCTTTTAAAAGCCTGAATAACACGCGGCTGGTGCTCGTCTTGCTGCTCTCCATGACCAAGACAGAAGCTAGAACCAGAGCCAAAGGAGTAAACCGAGCCATCCTGTGTCACAGCTAGAACATAGCTCGGTCCAGTTGCAATTTGCACCACAGAGCCAGTGTTTTGAAAAAATTCAACAGCTTTGGGTACTGGACTGTCCAAGGTATCGCCATGACCAAGCTGTCCGTGTGTGTTTGACCCACATGTGAACACACGCCCGTCCCTTGATAGAAACACAGTGAAGTGCAGCCCCGCAGCAACCTGTTACAGAAGATGAGTTTGTCATTGTTTAGAATATCATTTTGTTTATAGACAAGAGTTAGTATCAGCTTTACCTGCTTACAAGGAGTTCCCTTCAAGGCCTCAACAACCTTAGGCCTAAATATTGGACGGCTAATATCTAAGTGACCACAGCAATGCGATGAATTGTCCCCACATGTAAGAACCTGTGCCGGATTTCAAACAGAGAAGTGAGTATAGCACATACTCAATAGGACAGGTTTTAATAGAGAAACAGAAGCTACAAACCTCTCCAGATTGCAACACGAAAGCAGAATGGTTCTGTGTGGCTGAGACCTGAGCAACTTGAGCAGAGAATGGAAACTCTATAGGTGTAAATGCTACACATTGAGTAGTTTCAGGACCATGAGCAAGAACACCAGACAAACTCGAACCACAAGAGTAAACCTTTGTCTTGTTGATTAGCAACGTGTGATACCTTCCCGTTGTAACTTGCATCTGCAGAAAAGATGAAAAAGAAATGCATTTGTAACCTCTTAAACCAAATCAATCCTGGAGTTCCATATACCAATGAACCTAAGACTAATGTGTATATGAAACCATACATAGCCTGCAGAGGTTTGAACCATATCTGAGGAGTGCTCAACAGACTGCAAGAACCTCAAAAGTCGTTTCCAGTTCCCCTCACAATTAGCAAAGAGCGCCTTCTGCGTAGCCAAACACATTCCCACATAGAGAGGATGTAGAGAGCATAGCTGAGAGGCCGCGTAATCAGCTAATGATCTGAACTTCAGTCCACAGCTTCCTCCAAACACCTTAGAGGTCAACTCAAGGCTAAGTAGATCAACAGCGTTAAGGCGGCCAGAGGTTAACACCTCCAAGATCAAATGAGAAGGGAGATCCTCTAACGAAACCAACCAGTTCCTCCTCTCAGCCATTTTTCTAAGAAGAGAGTGCTAATGGAACGGTACTTTGTGTGAAAAGGTTTAGACTTTAGGGGTCAGATTTTAAGGCGAAGGGCAGAGAAATTGAATAGCAAAACATAGTTTGAGATCGAGAACTAATCATGAGAAGGGTCAGATCGCAAAGGAAGAAACTTTCGATGGAATACAAAACAATAGAGAGGAGCAGAAGGAGAATGCGTCACCTGGAAAGCAAAAGCTCTTGACTTTATCGGTGCCGAGACTTGCCACTAAATCAACGAAACAGAGTTCTTTTGTATTTATATATATAAGAAGAATGGTGGAAGACGTGTGAAGAGGAATATAAAAAAAATTGCGAAGGAATCAATATCTTGCTTCTTAAGCTTTCTTCTTTTGTGCCGATTCTTCCTCTCTGTCATAGAGCCAGTTCGTAGAATATTTTGAGGCTTACTTAATTAATCGTCGTATTGACACTGTTTCTCTATTAAAAGTTATTTTAATCTTTTTTTCCATATCTGTGTTTATAATTAATAACTTGTTCAATTGCATAATAGATGTTTGGTTTCACAAATTTTTACCACTACTAGTTTTGTTTTATGAGTTAATAATGAAAACTGTAAATTTTAAAAGATTATGGTTATTATATTGTTTTGAAAATATTAGTTATAGAAAATAATACATTTTTAGTTAAATTTTAATGTGTAAAACCATAAAAATAGAAACAATATATTCTAAAAATCGATATATATATATATATATATATATATTTGAATTAAAGTCATATATATTTGTATTATATTTAATCTTAACCATTTTTAATAATATATTCTTTCTTCTATTAAACCAACCACATATCTACATATAGATCAAGATTAGTAATAAAAAAAACAAACATGGACAATTCTCTAATAATGATTTTTAAGTTTTTGTCACTAAAATAGTACTAAAAAAATGATCGAAATAATTTTTTATTTTAAAATTTTTTACTTTTTTTTATTTTAAGTTTTACCTCATAGCTACAAAACCTAAATCTAAATGAAATAATCCTAAGAATATAAATCTATATTTACATCTTTTAATATAACTGATTTTATTATTTTTTCTATGACAAATTTTTTTAAGGCTATTTTAGAATATTTATCAAAAAAAACATTACATACATAATAAACAAAAGAAAAGTTGTAGAAAAGAAATTGAGTTAACAAAATATAGGTTAGCATTCACAAAGCCAACCAATTCGTAAAAGTTTTTTCATCTAGTGAGGTCATGGGAGACAAGAGTAGTGGATTACACACCAAGAAAAGCAAAAAATCTCTTACATTATTGTCTCAATTCTCATCAAGAAGAATCAAAATCTCTCCCAGATGAATGGCATGGAGATATTTATACAAATACAGATGTTACAAACATCATATATATATATATATATATATATTCTCATGTTAATATTGTCGAATCTAGTGATCTGGAAGTTTGTGTTTCAGATACTTCAAGATAGCTTTTGTTCCTCTTTCCAGAATTGGTCTCCTGATGCTGTTTCCAAGAATGTTGGTGAAAAAGGAAAAGAGAATCAAAGCAAACCCTAGGAAACAACACATTTATTTGTTATCACATACTCTATGTTGCAGTTGAGGAGAGGCAACAGTCTTACCAGCTCAGGAGGAAGACTTGAAATGTTGTTGTTGGATGAGTTCAAATTTTTGAGTGAAGTCATGTTCTTGACATCCTGTTTGGCAAAACAACAACAGAGGCAATGCAATAACATTACTTACAAGACTTTTGTTAATTAATTGGTTGGTGCAATTTTCCACTAATTTTAAAAACCACAGATTCAGCAATAGGCCGGTGAAAACCTCAATTTCATTTTTTTAATTAATGTAAAACTCATAGTTAAAGATACATCCATGAAAATGAAAATACAGATCCTGCTGCCTGCTTCTTTACATAATATCATTGTCTGCAGCCCAATGATAATACTTGCTCTTAACCATATTACTCACTTATTTAAAACTTTATTTTGGGCAAAGTTGGATTATTCAACTTAACGTGAAGCTTTTATCAAAACCAAAAATATACTGTAATCTCATTATGAGTGATTTTCTTAAACTCTGTGTGGACAGTGAAAGCTTAGATGTGCATCTCGTCTGATGTGGGTGCAAGAGCTTCTGTCATGGTTCCTTTATCTGACATGTGTTTGTCTTGTCCTGAAACGAAAGGAGGACAATGTGGACAGTTTGGTGGTTGGTACATAGGTGGCTGGTAGTATGGCACGGTTGGTATGCACCCACCGGTTTGGCATCCACCAGTACCAAAGCCAGGAACCGTAACTCCTGAATCACAAAACCGGGAATATGGGTGCCTGGTACAGTTATGGGAGGTATTGTGGTGCCTGGTACAGTTATGGGTGGGATTGTTGTGCCTGGTACACCATTAGAGCCACTTCCTCCTATACCAATACCAATCCCTTCCCCTGAACCACTACCTTGTCCAATGCCTTCACCGTATCCACTACCTGGGGCTCCATTGATAGGACCGCAGTTAGGTTGGCCAGACCCTGACCCTCTTCCTTCTCCAATGCCAACACCTGAACCACCACTAGAGCCAATCCCTTCTCCAAAGCCACTGCCTCCACTAGAGCCTATTCCTTCTCCAAAGCCACTTCCTCCACTAGAGCCTATTCCTTCTCCAAAGCCACTGCCTCCACTAGAGCCTATGCCTTCTCCAAAGCCGCTGCCTCCACTGCCATAACCAATGCCATAGCCATATCCCATAGGCTTAACTGTGTGGTCAGGCTTTACTTTATGATCATGCTTCTCTATGTCATCAATCTTCTCTTTGCCACCATCATTAAGCTTCTCTTTGTAATCATGCTTCTCTTTATGACCAAACTTTTTCTCAGGATCAGGTTCTTCTAGCACACGCCATATGGATTGCAGTTTATGATCAGGCTTCATCTTGTCCTCTGGTTCACCCCACATGACTTTATGCGCAGGTTCTATGTTGAAACAAGTCATGATCTTGCTCTCTCAAACTAACCTTCCAAGGCTTTACTACATGGTCTATATCCTTAAGAATCCTGCGTGCGAAAGTTGAACTGAAGAAGCATAGTAAGAGAACAAATCCAAAGCATTTGCCTTGGTGTCCCTTTCCCATTTTTTATTTATTTTCTAGATAATCCTGATGTACTTTTCCGAGTAAAGAACCACCTCATGGTTTTATAGGATGTGAGACTTTCACTTCAAACAAAACACATCCTCATAAACGCAAAATGCCTCTGCTAAAAATACGCATAAAATAAAGTGATTCACAAACTTAGCATGAAGAACATGAATGAGATTTTCTTGATAACACAAATTGTATGTTTGGCAACTTGAAAGTTTTGGAAACTTATTAGGATGATTTACCCAACAAGAAAACTCCATCAACACAAAATCTTTGCAACAAGATGTTATTATATATGTCTAAAAGTTGGTAGAACCTTCACAACCAAAGCATGTGGCCTCTTCTGTGTTTGTCTTTCTACAACAACCATATATAAACCCAAACAGTCATATGGTTAATAAACAAGGTGTGGAGAAAACAGATTCATGAAATCTCTAAGAACATTACCGATTGCACAGTCCCATAGAATCCTCATTGACCATTTCTAGCTAATAACTCCTCTCTAATCACCAGTAATAACGCAAACTGAAAACACATCAAAAGGGAACAACAGTTTCAGGTTTTGTCAAATACAAAACAAAGAGTGCTTCTTTTGATAAAGAGTAAAACTATGGAGACTTAATCAAACAATATATAAAACATAAAGGACCTGCATACAATATAAAAAACTTGACTCTCCTCACTACTCATGCAACCACCACGTTACATGTCTCGTTACTTATTAAAACTGAAAAATTGTTGTCATCGCCGGCAAATTCTTTATTTCTTTGTAACATCTCAATTTGTTAGAAGGTTTAAGATAATTAAATTGGTTATTTATATCATTAAAATGCATTTACTTTTTTCGTCACACTTTTATTTAGAATTTAGAGTTAAGCGTGCTTATGCTTTAATACTAAAAAGATGATTGACCCATCAGAAAATTATTCGTGATACCGTGAGCGAGACCAAAACACGAGAAAATGTCATATGGTGATTGTCTGAGTAAGACCAAAACACGAAAAAAGTCATGTGGTGATTGTAAGATCAGTAAACAATGATTTCGAGCCTTCGAAAAAATTAACGCACCGTCTGTTAGACAGAACGGAGTCCAGAGGCTGAGTAAGCAAGCGTGGATGACCCATTAGTCGTGGACGGATGAGGCGTTACAAGTGGTATCAAAGCTGAACCCAAACAAGTGTAGAGTCATGAGGACTCACACTAACATGGATAACGATTCGGGAGCGCAACAAAGACGTTGCATTTTTTAGAGGGATAAATTGTAACATTCCGGTTTGTGGTATATGTTACAAGGCTTGACATAATTGATTTGATTACATATGTTACCAAAGTGTAGTTACATTTTCCGTCATACATCAAGTTTGCTTATGCTGGAATAGTAAAAAAATGAGTGACCTATCGGCAAATCATTAGCGATAACTTCAGACCGTCCATCGGATGGAATGGAACCCACGGATCAAGAAGACGGACATTGGAATACCATTAGCCTTACTCTTCTTCCCCTTTCTCCAGTAGTCTTAGACAAGTTTCGGCCTTTCGATTGAACAGCCCTCTTCCCTTTCTTTGTACGGCTCCGGCGTTTTAGGTAAGCGAACTCTTCAACATTCTACTATTGTCCCCTTGGCATTGCTTATTGTTGCAAAGGCATTCCCTTTTCGTCTATCTCCGCTTGATTATAGTAAAAAAATCGCTTTTTAAAAAATATTTTTCCTGAATTTCATCTCTGTGCCAAATCTATGTTGAAAGTATTCTTTTTTATTAGGGGACATAGTTACAACTTACAAGCCATGTTCTGCTTTTAGCTCCTATCTAAAGTTTGAAACTTGCTTCTTGAACACTGTTCACTCAGCATAAGCACTGTTGATATAGCATAACTGAACCATTTTGTTTTGTACTGTGATATAGGAGGAGAGAGATGTCAATGATTACAAGCTCTTCACACAATGATCAAGATTCAAGAAGCTTGCAAATGCTTCTCGATGCTTTTGGTTCTCGTTTCTCTCTCGATGACATAACTGCTGCGTACCAAAAAGCTAGCCAGAATGTTGATGTGGCTGGTGAGATTCTCTTTGCCATGACTGAAAATACTCCTCAAAGTGACCAAGTCGGAGCAACCTCAAAGCCAACTCAACGACAAGAAGATGTCAAAGTATTCAAGCCAAAAAGGAGTTCTGTATCTATTGGCAGTGTTTCAAGTGTTATTGGTAAGGAGTATGTTAGAAGCAGACCTGTATCAAATGCTCGTCAAGAAGCAAATAAACCGGTAAAGATAGACTCAAAGGATATACCAGAAACTGAGATGTGGTGTGAAGAAATGCCAAAAGGAAATGAGGCAAACATCATAAGCAGGGCTCCAACTAAGGTTGAGGAGTTTATTGTTAAGATGCTTGGAGAAGGCTTTCAAGCTAGCCCAGAGGTCATTCACCAGATTCTTGGTAAGTATTTCTCTACTTTCTTTCCTTAATTACACATCTTTTTCTTCTTTAAATGGTGTTTATGATCTTAGCTGCTAAAATTTTATCTGCTTTTCGACCACACTGTCAGGCATATGCGGCTATGATGTGAAGAAGGTAAGCCAAGTCCCCTTAGCTCTGAGATAATTAATGTATTTTTGTTTCTATAATTTGCTTTTGCATCACTCTTTATTTGAGCTACTTTGGAAAATTATTTACAATAATAAACTTGAGCTACTTTGACAATCCTTTTTGGTGTTTTAATACTATTTGCTGACTGAACTGTGAGATAGAGTTGACTAATCATTTCCTACGGTCTCCTCTAATTTTGTTCACTTGATTGTTATTTGGTATCTCTATAGCTCTTGGCATAGGCTCCTGTGAGTATTCCATAGATCCTACCGTTGGATCTTTGTGTGTTTAAGTTCTTTTGTGGCATCCACTCTATATATTTGACTATATTGCAGAGTACGGAGAAACTACTTGACTTGTCGGCTACCAAGAAGCATGATGATGTTGGAATTTCCAATGAACTTGTGAGCTTTTGCTATATGACATTCAGTTTGGTGGTTGTTATAGAATGTTTTTTTACTAAATTGACTCTGGTTGGTCACTTGGTCTATTCCCTTCTTCTTAAAGATGTCAAAAGTTGATCCTCAGAGACAGGGATCTAGGTCCTGCAACCAAGTGGAATTTTCTCAGAGGTATGCTTTTTCTAGTCAGTTTTTGTATCCCTTGGCAATCCTTTTGATCATTTTCCTTCTTTCTCTCTGTGACGATGCAGTGATGGAGCAAGAACCTTAACAGGCTCACAGGAAGGAGGCAAAGACAATTCTGGTCTTGAAAAGGAGGTTTTAGAAGCTTTATTCTCAGGTGCAGAAAGATATGAGGAAATGCCAAAAGTAACTCGGCGATTTGTTGAAAGGAGAGCAAGAGTTGCTGGTCGTCCTGTTATTAAACCTCTAGAAGACCCTTTTCAAGAGAGAGTAGTTACTGTGAAACAATCGTCACATACATCTAAGAAGGTAAACAATCGTCAATCGTTACTTTTATTTGAGTCTAATCTCTCGTTTCTCAAGAAAGAGTTTGCTAAACTATCTTATGTTTCTTCTTTGATAGATGAAGATGATGAAAATGAATATAAGGCACATCGTAAAGCAGTGCACGAGAATTTGCATGAGATGAAAGAATATTACGGAGCTGTAAGTCTTTTAGATCATAAGGATTCATGTGATGGTTGCATAAGTAACATCTTTCTCTGTGGCAGGCTGTAGAAGCATTCTCCAAAGGAGAAACCGAGCGAGCACAGAGACTGGTGGAGAAGGTACACACATTGTGGTTGAATGTGATCTCTATGTGGTTCTTGTGTTATATAATAACTAGTTGGTATCTACCACAATACACAGGGACACTTCTTTGGACAAAAAGCTCGAGAAGCTGATGACAAATCCATAGCAAAGATGCTTGAAGTCAAGTGGGTTAAATTTCACAACCATTTATTTCTCAGTCATCTACTGTAACTTTCTGCTATATTACTAACACTGGGAAAAAAGTGTTGAGAAAGATTCAAAAACCATGTTATAGGGAAGACAATGGTTCCAGTTATAAGGAAGACGAAGTAGTGGATAGTGAATGTGAATGAGCTGGAACCAAGGGAAGCGCTTCGTCTTCTCAAACTCCAACTTAAGAACTTCTCTAGCATTCCATGTACGTTTTCAAAACACTCACCAAACCTTTTGCTTTTGTTAAACGAATCTTATCTGTTTTTGTTTTGTTTATGAATTATGATTCAGCTATCAGATACCTTAAAGTCATATTAGGTGACAACAAGGAAGATTCTAAATGCAGACGAAGGGTAAACTATCTTTATCTTCATCTCCAAAAGGAACTTGAGTTGATTTGGTTCGCTTTCTTTTCATAGCATACTGCAATTGTAAAGCTGCTGGAGGGAGGAATCCATTGCTTGGTCTAAAGAAGATAATGGCCTCGTGATGATGATTCGTATTGATGAGATTGACCCTGAGAAGTTGAGTTTTTCCCAAGAAATAAAAAACACCATTGGTTCTAATTCCTTTTTGCTTCATTCTACACCTTTCCAAACACTCCATTCCTTATGTAAAACCAAAACAAAGAAGCATTTTGGTAGAAATATAACTTTTTGGTTTCAGAATTGAAGAATCATCAAGCCATCTGACATTAACAATATGCTTATAATGTTTCGAAAGACAAGATTCCATTTCTTAAAACCATAATATAATCCGCAAAAAACAAAAAAAACTTTGAAGCTTAACAGGTATAGACATTTTTACCAAGCGAAGCGGGGCTGACCATTAACACCATGAGTACTTAGGCGGTCACTAGGCGTTATTGTAAAAATTTTGTTTAGGTGGGTGCCCTAAGGCCGATTTTTTGAACGGCTTAAACCGATTTTTTAGGAAATCGGTTTGAAAAAAATCGTTTCGCTCATACCTGATTTGCTCAGACTAGGCTGATTTTTAGAACACTGATATAACACATCCCCACACTTACAAATCAACCAATAGAATAAACGTTACCAAACATGCTCCCTTTCATTTCCATATGTATAAATAATAGTTTATACATTTTTCTTAGATTGAGACAGAGAGATCGGAAGAAAGGTTTTAAGTCAAAATGGAGACCTTGTTCGTTAAGACTTTTTTTTTTAACTCGATTTCTCTGTGACGGTGGTAGCAAACTGTTACAAAATGAGAGTGACTTCTCAATAAAGGCATCTCATATATAAGAAAGAAATCCATAATAATAAGAAAGGGGGATCAACTAAGTCCTCTGTGTTCTGTTTAAATATGGAAGAAAATCTCGCCTAAGTAGAGATTAAGCTACTTAAATAAGAAAAGGAAGCAATGGAGCTCAATTTCTCGGTGCTCTGTTACTGCTCTCTGCAACGTTAGTCAGTGAGGGTTTGTCTTCTCCTTCCGGTTCCAGACCAAGGACACCTAGAAGAATGAACTCCTTCAATAGAAGTGTCCACAATGTTACCCACATCTTGCCTAAACTTCTCAGAGATCTCTCGCTACTCTCTTTCCCCTTCTTTAACCTTTCCCCTCACCAAAGATGCAACTAAAGCTCCGTTTCTATAAGCAGTACACGCCCTCAACACGTCGTGAGCACAGCTTGAAGAAATGCCCATACGTAAAGTCTTCAAAATACTGTGAAACCAACAAAAACACATCAGAACTATCAAGTTTCTCTTCAAAGGTTTTAATCTTGTTATTTGTGTGTGTAAATGGATGAGTTTTAGTTTCCTGTTACCTTGGGTGGTCTCCTCATGTTGTAAACCATTGTCTTTAAAGAAAGTAAGAATGTGTTTTCGCTGTAACTGTTAGATTGGGCCTCCCCGCCTGAAGAACCCGCTGTTCTCTCGTAGCCAGGCTCGTTGAAGTAAGGTTTTTCATTCAAGATTAGACCTTGGATTGAGACAAGAACCTGTAACATTGTTAGAATTGTTGGGGATCCACTTCTCCCTCGGGGCACCACTCCAAGTGCCGAGAAGACTCAGACACACTTTCCCACAATTGTAAAGATTTGGGTTGATTCTTAGCCACCAGACTGGTAATGAACCCATCTTGAATAAAACCAAAAAAAAAATTCACAATCACAAAAGAGAAGACATTGGAGACAGACAGCAAAACTCACTTTTGAGACAGTTCCATTGGACTTACCGGTGGCACAGAAGGGTATGTATCCGGGAAGAAGATATCGAAAAAGAAGAGACCATCATGGTAGGGAGTTCCATCGGCTCCAAAATCACAGCCCTCAGAAGGTCCATCCTAGACTCATAAGCCCTGACAAATATCATCTCTGTTGCAAGAAAAAAAAGAAAAAAGAGAATGTTTAGGACGTTGCTAACATCAAGCAGCTGGAAACTCATGTTATTACACTCACCTGGCAAGTCATTCTCAAGAATTTCCACTCTTCTTGGATCCTTTTCGTCCATTCTTTAGAATGCTGAAAGTAGGACAAAGATATAGTCAGTTCTCGAGAGAAAACAAAACATCCATTCAAGAGTAATGGTATTGCTCATCTGGTCGCAACCTGCTTTACAGTTGTTCCCTGAGCAGCGTATTCGTGGTCCCCCAAATCTTCGACGATGTCAAACTTTTTGAAAACAAATACTTGCCTAGATAATCCTCCATGCTTCTCTTAACTCTGAAGAACTCTGAGCTGAAATTACCTCCTCCACTCTAGGCCGAGCAGAAGGAAACATTTTAAGCCCTTTATACCAGGGTGGGTGGTTTGGTGCAGGAAGCACTAAACCAGAAGAAGCTGGAGCTGGAACCGGAGCCTCCACCATCACGGTATCAGGAGTCTGAGGCTCAAGATCAACTGAAGAATACTTTAAAGGCTGTGCAGGGTACTGGTAAGTCTGGCTTTTCAGTGGCAATGCGTAAGCAGAGTTTGGTATGACTCCTTTAGAGTTGTGAGGCAAAGCGTTCCATGGCTGAGCCACAGGAGCTGAGTGGATTCCACTTCCCATTGTTGCTTTCTTTGAGCTGCTGCTGCTAGAAGCTTCAGGTTTAATCCCGTGTTCGTCACGAGAACATTTGCTGCTTCCACTTGATTTACCAGTTTCTGTATTCGGAAGCCAGTCCATTGTCACCTCAACACCAGCTGGGATATCCTTTCTCCTTAGCATCAAAAAGGGCTTGATACTCTGACACATAATCATCACACCATCATCATCCTCCTCCTCAAGCCCATCCTCCATCTCATAGCCATACTGATCAGAATAGTCATCGTCGTCTTCGTAGATCAAAGAATCAGGGTCTAGCAAACTATTTGATAATGGAGAGGAACCAGGATCGTTGTTGGTTGTGTCATAACAATCGCTAGCAGATCCCTAAGGATGGATAAATAAATGTCAGCTTTAGCTATGAAAGCATATTTACTAATAAATACTACGGACACTTTTTTACCTCAAGTTGCCTCATCATCGTCTTCCAATTGTATAGCCTTCCCTTTGTTCTTATGAATCAACATTGTTGTTGTTATTAAGAACACCTTCATATTGTTGCTCCACACCATTAGCTTCCGCCTACAAGATAATGAATGATTAAAATCTCTAGCAAAGCCTTTGACTACAAAGGGAGTTAGAGATTGGTTCAATCTGAAAAGCTCAGCTTTACATATGAAGCAAGCACATAGAGACATGAACAAATGAGTATGAACACTAACTATGCATAAAGGTTGAAACACACAAACAAACAGAGAAAAACCAAACACAAGTATGACATTACATAGCAACTACAGAACACGATCACAGTTGATCACAACACGAAACAAGAAATCACAATTGGTGAAAACACACTACGATCAAAACCAATCCAACATCAAAGACACGGACAATGCACGTGATCGACCTTTGAAACAGAAACAAAAAAAAAAAAACTAAAACAATCATCACTAAACCCTTAAAAATCAACAAAGTCACAAACTTTAGAGAACCCAGATGATGATCAAGCACACACGACGAAAAGAATAACACAATTCCCCAAAATCAAATTCGTTGTGTGAATTTAGGTAAAAGCAATGAACCTTTATTGGCGTAAGAGTTGTGGAGCAAGAAGCGACGTGATGAGTGATCTCGGGCTCCATTGAAACGAACGATCTCTCCACTAACCTTGTTTGGGTCTCTTTAGCCTTGGCGCCGTATTCACAAGTGAGATTGGGCAAAGGCTATGTCTGATACACTTCTTAAACCAATTCTCTTTTTTTTTTCTCTCTATTTAATCCCTCTCTTTTAATATTAAAGTGATTAATTTTGGAATTTTCCAATTTTGTGCGTTTATTTTTCAACAAGTCAATATGTAAAAGTCTATAAGATGGGGCCCAGTTTTAATTCTTACGGTTCTGATTTTATTTTGTGTCCACGTGGCTATATCGACGGATGGTAGTAATCTTTGTGGTATAGTGTGCTGCTGTAGAGGGAATCTAGCCAAGCTTACGCAACACGGTTGTGGTGACTAGGATACTAAAACTTTTGGGTATTTTTAAACAGAGCAATCATATTAAATAAAATGAAAAAGATATTTATAAAATCTTTGGGGAGAAATCATTAATCTATAGTTATAGTCTTCTAGATATACATGAAGAAGAGAAACATCATTGGATGATTATTTATTATCGTATAAAGTATATAATAATTTCTTAATAAATAGGATAAAGACTTGTTATTAATTCTTTTTATATTTTAAATAGTAAACAATATTAATTAATAATGCAGCATATAGAAAAGTTGTGATAACAAACATGTTCACAAATACAAATATTATCACATGTTTATTATCTGATTAATAAATTTAAGTTGATAAAAAAAGTTGTGATAAGTAATAAAACCTTGTTAATTTAAAAAGGAATATTTATCTTCATGTGACATGTCACTTTATAATCCATTTTAATTTTCATTTTTTCTTAGAGCATCATTATCTCTGGCTCTTATCCAGAGTTCTTAGCGTGGGACCCACTGTTTTCTTAAGAACTCAGCTCTTAAAGTTCTTCTGCAAGAGCCAGTTCTTCTGCAAGAGCCAGTTCTTAAGAAGTTTTTGCACTATTCGCGGACCCCACTGACATGTGGCGGCCCGCAATTGGTTCTTCCTTTTTTTTTTTTTTTAAAAAACAGACAAAAAAAAAAAAAACTAAGAATCCTTTAAGGGTTCTTAGGGATAATGATGGTCTTAGAACATTGTTTGAAAGAGATTGTAGTGTTCAGAACAAAGAAAAACTACTTTCTTCTGTCATAAAGTAAGAAATAGTACCAAATCGATTTGAACAAAAAAAAAAAGTACCAAATCGTTCTGTTTATCTATTCTATTCTGTTTGGAGCTGTGCTACATAAGAGATTTTTTAAAAAAAAAACTGGGCCTAATAGGATCATTTTAGTTTTTAACTCTGATCAATAAGTTAGCAATATGAACAGACATGATGAGGCCCAATTCTACAGAAGCCCATTTCTCAATAAATAGTGGAAGCTCTTTCTCTATGAATTACAGAGCAATCAATGGTCTCCTCACAAATCATAACAAGAACTCAAACACTATAAAGAGTTCACTAAATATGTATGAGCTCATATGACTTGCCAGAATGGTGTTAATGAACATCTTATTTCCCTTACTTGTAAAACTTGATTAACACTATAGAGAGTTGCAACATATCTGAAAAGATCAATGCTTGTTTAGTTTCTTTAGACTTTTATTTTCAACCTCAACAAAATGGGGTACTCTGTATCCAAATACAAATCCTCAAGATGAATCAATCTCTTGTTTTTTGAAGGGCAATGAACTGCTCTCATTACTTTTGACTCATCAAGTTATGTATTCTAAGAAAGACAAAAATACTTTTTTTCAGACGTTGAAACCTTCAGCTCGGAGACACATTTTATGAGCTTCGATCCATTTAGTGCAAGCAGATTCACCATGCTCGACGATACACTCATCTCTCAGCTTCTTGGTGTCAGGGCAAGCACAACATATCTTCTTCTTTGGTTTTATCTCTGCAGCAGGAGCAGCCTTGCTTTCTGAAATGGGTGGAGGAATAACACCGTTTGTTGCCGGTTGGTTACTCATCCTATCAGTCACAATGCAGAGAACAAAGAAGAATACAATCAAAACCTATTAACAAATATAACATAGGTAATAATATTAAGTGAATGTCTCCACAACATCGTGCTTGGTTTTCAAGAGTAGTTAAAAACGAGAAAACAAAACATTCATCAGTTCAAGACATGTTCTTATAGAATCAGTATGTTACCCTCAATAAGTTTTCAACATCCAAAA
This sequence comes from Moricandia arvensis, assembly GCA_905132765.1. NCBI lineage: Eukaryota > Viridiplantae > Streptophyta > Magnoliopsida > Brassicales > Brassicaceae > Moricandia > Moricandia arvensis. The sequence continues at coordinate 101,220 of CAJHQP010001101.1, forward strand.
CATACACAATAAACGCATTTATAATTCACAAGTCCTTAAACCCTGGCATATGCTTACTATTGCATACAAACAAAGATGGAAAATAACATACTTGGTTCTATAAAACTAAGATTAATAAGAGTCAACAATGGTGTAAAAATCCATAATAACATTCAACCAAGTAAGAAATCTAAGATAAGAACTGCATTAATCTACCACAAATACATAATTGAGAACTTCTGCTGAGGTTTATATGAAACAAAAACATTGGAAAATCGAATGATTTAATTATTTATTTTAGACTATAATCGATAAAGAAATCTGATAAACCCTAAACCCTGAACTACAAATCATGAAGTCTCAAATCTATAAGATAAACAAAACACCAAATCATGAACCGACTTGGTAACAATTGAAATCAACGAACAAGCAAGAAAATGAAACCCAGTAAACTACATAAAAATACACACTTTCTAATTAATCTACAGAAATATCACAGTTCTTGATATAACACTCCTCAGAAAATGAAAAAGCTAAGGAAAAGAATAAACCTTTGAATGGATTTGCAGCGGAAAAATCAAAGAGCAGAGAAGAAAAAGAAGGACCTTTTTTAGCTTGAAGAAGAAGGCGGCGAGTTAAATAAATAAACGAGATAGAAAAGTAGAGCCACCTATGTAGAAAAATTGGTTTTCAAATGTGTATGTATCTACACCACAAGTACACAAAGGCATCAAATTCAATTATGGACCCGTGTTCTTTGTCCATAATGGACCTTTAACGAGACAGGCCCATTTGTTAAAAGAAACCAACCCGTGTTATGCGGTTGATTTGGAGGATGATGATACATTGATAGTGTGATCATGTGAAATTGCAATTCAACCTCCCCACACAGTTTCATTGATAGCCTGTGGAGTACTTTTTTTTTTGATAGCTTGGTTCCATTAAGCCGTATCAATTCTTGACGGTACTCTTTGCGCCATGCTACACATGTCTTTTGTAAATCTTTTTTTCATTCTGTCATTTTCGGGAATTGAAACGCAGACCACTTTAAGTATTAATAAACATTTAGTCAAACCATTGATCCACCACTGTATCAAGAGATATGAAACATGATGTGTCATCACTTGCTTACACGTCTAAAGGAGTTAACTTTTGGTCAAGTATTGCAGACACTGAGGCTCAGCGAATGGAGTTTATTAAGCTATGGACTCTGAAAGAAGCGTAAAGGGAAAGGCTTCTCTACTTCACCATTCAACACCTTCTCAATCATCATTAAAGAAGATGCAGCTCCTGTGAATGTGATAGTCTCACCAACGAATTATTTACAACACTGAGAGATTCCAGAATCTGCTTTCAGATGAAACCAACACTTTATTTTCATTGACAATTTTCTCTATAATCAACTACAAAATCCATTTTTTCACACTTGATCTGTGACAACTATGAAACCTACAATGGTTTTTGATCTTAAAGACATCACACTTCATCTTTTTTTGCATCATCAACCATTCAATCATACTTCTCCCTCCATGTATAAACTAGGAAGAACACCCAAGAGACAGCCAAAGCAATATCTCCAAGTGCTTGCTTAGGACACTCAAACGCAAGATCTTCAATCTTCCACTCAAACACAACTCTCCACAGAGCCATAAGCACATAGAGAATCACACACCCTCCAGCGAAGAAGCTATGAAAGTCACTATCCTTAACAAACGACACCATGAAAAGAACCAAACCTATGGTAAAGAGAAGCAAACCGGAGAAAGATTGAGAGATCTGGATGAGTATCTCGTCGTGAGGCGTTGAACCTTTGAGCTTGTTAGCTATGTCGCTACCGTGGCCAAAGATGGAAGCTTTCTCTGTGTAGAACATCATCAGGGTCCCACTTGTGAGTGCGATAACAGAGTGGAGTATACAGATTACTCGGAAGAGATGTGAATTCATCGCCAAAAGATCGAGAAAAACGAAGTCAAAGATAGAGATGAAACTGAAAGATTGAATCTTTTAATAGGGAGAGAAGCATAAAAGGTGAACACCTTTCACTGTGTTGAGGTTTAAGCTTTGGCCGGAAAGATACGGGTCTTGAGAGAAAGAGACCTTGTCTGAATCCCGATAGATTCCTTCTGGGGATGGATTGTCTTATGATAAACCCTTTTAAGTGTTGTCTTGATGCAAAAAGAAGATGTTTGTCTTGATCTTGCTCCTCTTTGGCAGCATTCTTTATTGTTCAACAGAAATTCAAACCACCGTTTAAAGATTGCTTTCCGATTTTAAATGGGTAAGATTTTAAATTCAGGCTTTCTTTTTATAGATGCGGAGATTCCTTCTTAGATTGTAGGAGTGTGGAGACGAGTTGGTGTTCCCCCTACTCGAAGTTTGAAGTCTCTGGTTTGGCTTAATTGTTTGGCGGGCGAGGCAGCAGACGTAAGTGTGGTGTTCGGTGCATCGAAGTGGGAAGATTCTGGGGTGTCGGGATTAGCAGCAGCGGTATCATCCGCAATCAACTGGTGTTTTATCCTCTTTAAAAGATGTTAGGAGTTTTAATAATATGGGTATTCGCAAATTCATTCGTTTCAGGAAATCTTGTGGTTTATTTTTCTTAAGTGATGTCGCCTGTGATGGTTTTAAGTCACTCTGTGTAGGTTATAAGTTGCCTCTCGTGTGGGACAAAATTTATTAACTTTATACTGTAATTTATTTTTTTATTGGTTAAAATATGGTTACATGTATATATAATTGCGAGACAAGAGAAAATAATATTTACTAGAAGAAACAAGACAATTTAATGATTTTAATTATAGTCAAGGATCATGACTTTTTCAACATTCAAGAAGACTAATCCTTCTTACGTTTTCATTAAATTTTGCGTTTATTATATATATAGTGTTACAAAATATATACTCCCTCCGTTCCTAAATATAAGATGTTTTAGATAAAACACGGTTATTAAGAAAACTACTTTTTATCTAGAATATATTATTAAAATTATAAATGAAAAATTAATTAACCAATTACAAAATAGAACTATTAAATTTGATTGGTTACACAGTTTTTGATAAAGTTAAAGTTACCTAGAAATATGAAGACATCTTATATTTTGGAACATAAAAATTCTTCTAAACATCTTATATTATGGAACGGAGGGAGTATATATATATAAATTTCTCTGAACTAATTGTGAGAAAAATATATTTATGCAATAATGTTAAATGTAAAAGTAAGTTTGGAGGTATCCAATAGGCATTACATTCTTTTATAAGAACTTTGAAAATTATTAATAAGTAGAAAAATAAAATATTAGTTTTTAGAAGAAACAAGGCAACTTTGTGATTTTAATTATAATCAAAGATCATGACTTTTTCAACATTAAAGAAGACTAATCCATCAACATCACAAATGGATAACGCCGTTTGTGTCAATTTAAGTACACTACTGAACTGAAGGGTTGTTCTTTAAGGTAATCAGCGACCTGATAACACTTGGAGGAACACTATCAGCAAGAGCCCCAAGTTCGGATAACAAAAGAGTCTTCTCCTTCAATAAGCTCTGCAGTTTCTTTGATTCAAACTCCATCCTCTTTTCATCTACACAGTTTTTTAAAAAGCACACTCGTGAGACTACTAGTAGTGCAAAAGGAAAGTAGCAGAAGCTGTGGAGAAGACAAACCTTTCTCCAGCATTGTATGCACAGCATGAAAAGGGACTGCAGCGAAAAGATCAGTTCCTGGGAGAATCATCCAAGTGGGTTCACTAGAGTCATGAGATCCACACGTCGAGCAAACTTCTTGAACCAAAGGTTTGGTTGAGCTCCCGTGTGTATCCTTCATCATAGAGTCGAAAGGAGAAGGGACACTAGTCTTTGTAGTTCGAGCTTTCTTCCTAAGTGCTGTAAGAGCCTCTCGGTTCGCATTCCTCTCCCTATCATTCTCCACCATCTATTGTTTAACAAAACTTTAATGAATGTTATTGTGATTTGAAGTACTCAACCATCAAACACAAGATGTAAGTAGTACCTGGTTTCGAGCTAGGAGAAACTGATCACCAACAGCTTCATATCTCTCGTATACTTCAACAACCTTCTTTGGGTCTAACTCCATCTTAGTTTAGTAGATTCCGACAAGCAAGAAAGGCTCCAGGAACAGCTAAAACAACATAAATAAATCAATCTCATATGTCCTTAGCTGGTAAGATAAATTAACATGCTTCATAGCTATGGATGCTTGTGTGCTTAAGCTCATTTTCAAATCCAAGACTTTCATTACAACCACCTATCTAAAAGCCCAGTGGCAAACCAAGATCTTCACTAATGTTTTCAATTAACCGCATCCTTACGGACCGAAGGCAAATCCACAACACCTGAACATAGCTTAAACAAGTTAACTGATTCTTTGGCAGCATCTTAGTAAGTGAACTATACAAAGTTGCCTGAGGAAGGACAAAAAAAGTACTAACCTTTACGGACAAAGGAGCAGAGGCGAGGAGGAACGATGAGAATCTCGGCGACGCTGTGAAAGGGAAGGAAGAAAGAGTTATACAAAAAAAACACCAAATCAGAGATTTTACATTAAAGATATACTGGGCCTGGAATTAATTAATGGGCCTGGATGTTTTTGTCTATGAATGGGCCAGGCGTAATAAAAATAGAAAACGACGCCGTCTGTGGGATCGAACCCACGGCCACGGGATTAAAAGTCACGCGCTCTACCACTGAGCTAAGACGGCCTTGGATGTTAATCTGTTTCTTACTAAATCTTGATAAGCCGAATAAGTTTCGGGAAGAGGAAAGTTTGGTCGTTTAAAGATGTGAATCTTGAGTAGTGGAGAGAAGTTCAGGGCTTGGGTTGAGTTCAAGAAAGAGGGATAAATAGGATTACTTGCCTGAGAACAATGATTGGTCATAGCAAGACAGTGAGTTATGTCAAGTTTGTCGATCATCCACACTTGTGTCTTCTTCTACTGATAACACACTGAAGCTTTGGGATTTTATCAATGTCTGCTTCTGGTGTTAAGAAATCTCTCTTCATTCATTTGCTGGACACACTAATCTAAAGGTAACATTCCTTTCTAGACCTCTCTTTGTTCTCCAGCTTCTGAGAACACAAATCTGAGGTGGTATATGCTATTGCAGAACTTTGTTGGCTTATCTGTCTCTGATAGGTATATAGCTACAGGCTCAAAGACTAACGAGGTAAAAGGTTGATGCAAAACATGAATCTTTTGACCAGTCATTGTCACTTAAAACTTGATTGTCTGAGACTCTAGATCCATGACAGGTTTTCGTGTACCACAAGGCATTCCCAATGCCTGTGATGTCGTACATGTTCAGCAACACTGACTCTACATCAAGTCTCGAAGTTGAAGATGCCTCACAGTTCATATCTTCCATCTGCTGGCGAGGACAGTCGTCTACATTAGTAGCTGCTAACTCTAATGGTAACATCAAGATTCTGGAAATGGTAGTGGCTCGAGAGCCTCTAAAGGACAAAAAGCAAAAGGATAACTTCAGAAGATCTCTAGTTCTTCTTGGATGAGATCTGTTTTGTTGGACTACTATAGGGTAAACAATTGTTACTAAAAAGCATAGGGAAAAGAAAAAAACATTGTGTATAGAATTTCATTAAAATGAATTCACTTTTAACCCTTGAATCTATTTACATTGATTAACTCCAGTTTTAGCCTCAGTGACTAACCTGTCCACAAGTCCCTGAAGCCTCTTAGCTCCAGGACTAGGCTTAACCTTAGCCACATCACCGACCTGGGAGCACTTTGGTTTCCCACTGCACCACCCACCAGGAGTAAAACCATCTTTATCCTTCCTCCGTCTAAGGAATGCCTTATCGATCACATCAAGAACTTTGTCGTCTCTTTTGAATTTCCTAGCAAACGCAGCACCGCTTGATATCATCTGCACTGTGTCGTTGAGTGTCAACACGTGAGGGTGCTGCTGCGGCGGTGTGTCCCAGGAGATGTAGTGAAGGTCATGGTTCACTGCGGTTTTTGAGAACTCTGGCACATTGCAGATTACAGTGTGGAAGTAACTTTCAGGTGATGAAACGAAGTTTGTGTAGTACATTAGAAGGGTTCTTGGTAAATTGTCCCATCCCCATATGCAGTACTCTACAAATGAACGTGATAGAGCCATCCAAGCGGATCCTGTAACAACAACAAGGTAACTTAATACAGCAATGGAACTTCAAAGACAGTTTAGAGGACTGACCAGTGAATAACTTAAACGCAGTTGGCAAACTCCTACGAGGTGTGACCCAGTAGATATCAGATTTGTTCAACAAGTAGAGTCCAGGATCAATCATTACTGGCATTGCTCGCTTATCCCTTCACAGGGATAACAAGACATCAGTACACAAGAGCAAAAGATTCAACTAAAGAAGGTGAAAGAACTTACTCTTTCCAGCCTAGTTCACTTGTGTGTTCAATAAAGTTGAGGTTCCGGTCCAGAGTTGAAAACGTATGAAGCAGATCTTCACATGCAGAGATGAATGACAGTAAGTTTAATCAAACACAAGAGTAACATCTTGATGGAAACAAATAACAAAAAGTGAGTTCTATTACCATCTTGTGTCACCAGGGGATAATCTGAAGCACTAAGATTAATAAACCAATCCCAGTTTGCGCTTCTCTTAAGCAAAACAGCACAAGCGTGAAGAGTATTTGCCACCATTGTTGGTCCTCTATATGTGACAAGATTAGCCTTGGTTATCATAAAGACATTCCCGGTTTTAGAATACATAGGATCCTTATTAATCCGAGAAGCCAGCTCTAATCTCTCATCAACCGGTGACTCAAGATCCAAGTGAACAACATAGTGGTTTCTCGGATGGTACACTGCTCTAAGCGTTCTCCAAAGCTTTTCCACATCCCCTTTAGACCCTGAAACAAGGTATGCAAAACGGGGAAGCTTGTCTTCAACACGGGTTTGTTGTCTAGCGACTTTGGACTCTGCAAAGTCGAGTCTGGTTTGGTTCCTGACGTGGTGAGAAGGATGATGGAGAAGATCCCGTTGAACTTTTTAAGGGAAGAGATGAGTCCCATGTTGAAAGAGGTTGCGAGGAGAAAAACGCAGACAAGTGATGTGATGACGAGAGGGAAACCCATCTCTTCTCCACGTTTACATACCCCATTGCAGTGCAAACTAGTGATCATGAGACAAGAACCAAGGTTGAATCCTTCAGAACCAGTCACAACACAATCTTGAGTTCAGGCTTGGTCAGACACAAAGACCTATCAAATGTGAGAACGCTTAGTAAAGTGGTCAGAGACAGGTAAAGAAAGAAGAACAAAGACAGTTGCCAGATTCTAACGCATCATGCAAAGCTCAAAGCTTGAGAATTACAACACAATATAAAATAATTCAATTCCAGATCCCATCACAAGCATCAACATCTTAGCAGCTAGAATAAGCAACTCTTAAAAGCCCTTCAAAAGTGACATTACCAGATTAAAAAGGAAACTTTTTTAAAACCCTTGAGGTATACTATCCCAAGATCCACACACCCACCAGAATCTCGAAGCTGTTGGTTTAGATTATCGTACTGTAAATACACCTTAACTCATCTAACAAACCAAATCTAGAGATTTAGAAACAAGAGATTGAAAAAAACGAAACTTTCTATCTTGGTTGTTATGTAGAGGATGATGCTGTTAAAATCTCGACATAATGAAGCTTTTGTTTTAAATCTTTGCGCTTTGTTCGGCTCTGCTCCAGTGCTCAAGAACACGGGACTCTCTTGTGTCGGAGTGAAGAGAGTTCTTATAGAGATGATGAAGAGAGTCACTGTGAACTCTTGCAAACGTAAATAGAGAAAAGCTTTTTTGAGATCCTTTCACGTGTGTGTACCTCTCATTCGTTGAAATATTCTCCCCAGTATTTTTTGTTTTTGAGCTGTAAATTTCATTACTCTGTTCCTTTATTACTGGAATCTAATTCAATTTTACGTTATATTTTCAGGGAAAATTGTGTTTTCTTGCCAAACATGTAGATGTCTTTAAGTGGACTGATAATACACTCTATTAATGTACCCTGTAGCTAATGCATTTCAATTATGACAATAATATCCTCAATTGTATTAAAAGTCGTCATTATATTTTTAATTAGATTTAAATATGCTTTATGATATATTTTCATATATAATAAACTATATGTGTATTACTAATAATATATAGTTATTAAAAAATATCCAAGTGCTAAACTAATTCCATCCTGTTCCCTCCTCCTGACGAACTCTGTTTTCCACTTATCTCTCTGCGACGAGTTAGTGCCTCTTCTCTCACACTCCGACGAACCAGCTCCGCTCTCTCTCTTGTCATCGCTCTTAGTTATCGACGACAGCCTGTGTGTGTCTCCCCCACGATAGTGATAGAGACATCGCGCGACGAGTTCTCTCTTCCTCCTCTCCCTTCTTCTCTCGGTTGCGACAAACCCTAACCCCACCGGCGAAGCCCTCCGCCCCCGGCGAGTCTCTCTTCCGCTCTCTCCCTTCTTCTCTCGGTTGCGACAAACCCATAACCCCCACCGGCGAGAGCCCCTCCGCCCCCGAGCGAGCTCTCTCCTCCTCTCTCTCTCCTTCTTCTCTCGGTTGCGACATACCCTAACCCCCACCCCACCGGCGAAGGCCCTCCGCCCCCGACAAGTTCTCTCCTCCTCTCTCTCCCTCCTTCCTCGGTTGCGACAAAACCTAACCCTCGCCACCCCACCGGCGAAGCTATCGTTGTTCGGTGTTAGTGTTTGCCGATTTCCCTTCTCGATTCTACGGTCTAAGGTAATGGGGCTTCAAATCTTCTTCTTTTTTATTTCAATTTTCTGTTTTTGTTTATGTTTGTATGCTAGTAATAAGTTGATTATAGCTAGTAATAGGTTGATTACCATTCTATAGTAATCCCTGAAGCTATGTACTAGGTACATTCAATATTCAATTACCAGTAGCTAGAATGTAGCTTAACTCGTGTAGAATAGTCGATGATCGCTTCGTTATAGAATGTAGCTTAATACGTTGTACTCTTTTCATTGAAGAATTGGTGGTTTACAAAGTCGTTTAGGGTATAAGGTGTTTACAAAGTCGTTTAGAAAACTTAAGTAGTGTAGAATTTGTACTCTTTTCATTGAAGAATTGGTAATCACCTTAACTCGTTTAGAATGTAGCTACTGAAGTTTTAGTCGTGTTCACTTGATATCTAATGTGTTTTTGTTACTTCTTTTTCATTGAATAATTGGTAATCACCTTAACTCGTTTAGAATGTAGCTACTGAAGTTTATAGTCGATGTTCACTTGATATCTAATGTGTTTTTGTACTCTTTTCATTGAATAATTGGTAATCACCTTAACTCGTTTAGAATGTAGCTACTGAAGTTTATAGTCGATGTTCACTTGATATCTAATGTGTTTTTTGTGTTCCAGATATGGCATTGGAGTTGCCTAGGCGTTTATACGCAGAGGGATGGAACCTCAGGTAAGAAGATAAATAACATTGTCGACTGGGACTTCTTGACTTGCTGAGGAAAACTGAAACGCAGATTCGAGGAAGTGAGGAAAGCTCCACTATTCTCGCATATTATGGCTATTGAGGAGAATGGTCTGAAGTTCTCGCGAGGCTGGTACACTCTTTCTTGTTAAGGAGTTGATGACAAGTAAGAAACATGAGAAGTGGTTCACATTTGCGAGGAGGCCTCTGCGTTTTGGATTGCAAGAGTATCATGCTATCACTGGTCTGAAAGTGAGGAAGAGAAGACCAATTTGTTGTGAATGGAAAGATGACGGAGTTTTTGGAGCAAACTGATAAAGACGGTGGGAGATCACTTAAGTGATAAAAGAGAAAGTATTTGGAAGAGAGCAGTAGCTGGACTTGGGTTGATAGGGTGGGCTGGTCTATCTTTGTGTCATTATGGGTGTGGTGATGGGAGGGATGAGAACGGCAAATTTCCCACATCTTTAATGAAGTTGGCGATGGATTTAGAGAGCTTAGGATGTACCGTGGGGTCTATACTCGTGACGACTTCCTTCTGAAGTCGATTGATAAACAAGAGATAAATTGGAGCAGAAGGAGGGTTACACTGATGGAAGGATTCTTATTTGGTTCCAGATTTGGATCATGGAAGCTATTCTGCTTTTGGAGAGATTTGTGGGCACAAAAGTCAGCAGATAATTTCATAGGTCCTAGTGTGTGGTAATTGGACGCGGATGTGCTAAATGTTCCTATCAAGACATCATTAGCCTTGAGACTCTATTTCCAGTGAGTGATGCATTTATTTTATTTTTTAAATGTTTTTTTAAACAGATAGAGAAATCTACCATTAACGTCAGTCTCATAAGAAGAATGTGTACGCCGGATTAGCCTCTCCAACATGTGCAAGTATTTTGGTATTTTACCATAACTTAGCTCTGGAATACCTCTGACACCGCGCGACTGCAAATTCACAGAGCATCCGATGCTAAGATTTTGAGATCTCACATGCATAATCGGTACGCATAATCTGAATAATGTCATTCGCTTTAGGCCCTTCTTTGACACCTTCATACTTATGCATGATCAAACCGCCTATTGTTTTCGCTGAAGCTGTCTTACCAGACTTCGTTCTGCTAGAAGGTGCGCATGAATGTTCACCAACATACTTGTTAATAATAAGATATGTAGAGCCCTTCAAACACTCTGCTCGAGCACCCCAATTGCAAGCATTATCCACGCATCTAATACACCAAATTGATTTGTTGGATTTGATAACTTTGTAGTCAAAGTTATGCTTCATTGCACATAACTCAAACCGCGCCTTCAATACTGTTTTGTTGAGGAAAAGATCTCCTTTCTTAACCAACTCGAGCACAGAATTGTTTGCCAAAGTGTCTCTGTTTTCTTTTTCAGAGATGATGGCTTCATCATAATCATCTCCATCAACGACTTCTTCCTTCATCTTTCCTTTCTTCTTCTCCTTATGCTTATCATCCTTAACATTGCTTGAAGTGCCCCCATCATCACAAGAATAGTGCTCCTCCTCTTCACCAGTAGTAGAATCAGTTGGCACCTTATTAAGATCAAGGGCGACTTTAGTTGGATTCCCTTGCTTAGCTTTATAGGAAACACATAATCGAGTTGACTGATTTTTCTTTATAAACCCTAGAAAATTTTGAAGTTGGCGTGAGTTTCCAATGATCACCGGTGGACATCCTGATGAGCTGATCAACCCAATAGGTAGATAGCTCAACTCCAAATCCACATCCGTTTCTTCAAAACCAAAATCTTCTAAAACTATTTTCTGTACCTCTTCCAGAGAGGAGCTCAATTCCAAATCAAGTAACCTTGCCCCTTTCTTTTCATCGACAGAGAAACTCCATTCTGAGGCTGCAAACCAATTCCCATACACCACAATAGGCATAGATATGCATCTTTGAAGAAAATTTGTTTGAAAAGCTTGTGAAAAATCAAGGAAATATGGAAGAGAAGTGGTTGAAGAAAACGTTGGTATTCATCCACGATTTTTTTTGTTCTTTTTTTTTGAAAATATTTGATTTTTACAAATATGGAAACATAATATTTTCAAATATTTTCTTCCTATATTTTCGAAACTGCTCATCTTATCCGTAGAATATGTATTCTACTTTCTGTAGAACACACTAAATATGTTTGAACCCAACTTCTACAGGTTTTAGATTTGATATAATTAGTAGATTATGTATTCTACGTATTTTAGAGTGATGGGCAAAGTGAAGAATGTGTATTCTAAATATTTCTAGATTGCTGTAATATACGTAGAACTCTTATTCTAATTTTAGTAGAATTAATGAAAGTAGTGGATTTCATTTTCCACTTCGCAGAATATAAATTCTACAGTTCGTAGAAGTAAATCTGATTTTTTTTATTTAAACTTTTTAGAACCAAATAAAATTATTTCTACAAAAGTGTATGTATTTATTCACGTTTTCCTATTTTCCTAATTTTTTCTCGGCCCAATAAAACTATTTATTTCTATTATTTTCGTAATAGAAAAGGTATTATAGGTAAAATTTGCACAAAAAAGAAATTAGTCTAAAGGGACAATCTTACTATTTTTTTGACCTAAAAAACAATTTTCCCTTATTTTTATTTGATTTTATTAAAACGAAGACGAGGAATGAATCCTTTTGGCTGACACGTTTTTACAGGCGGACAGTGGGTTAACCAAACCATGATGGTACATTTTATTGAAATTGAATATTATCTGTGGAGTGGTTGTGGTTCAAAAATTATCTGTGTAGATGATAAATAGTACGAATAGTATCTTTAAACAAAACATATTAGCCACTGTAAGAGAAGAAACACGTATGGTAAAATTGGTAATGTGAAAGCGAAGACACACTTGCTTACATTTCCTAAAATATCTTCAACGTGTGCATTCTCGTAAGTACAATAGTTTTTTGTTTAAGTGATTTTACCAACATTATGCCTGAAACGATGTAAATAGTTAATTCTAACGGAAAAATTGAACTCCTAATGTTGTAAGTACAATAATTACTTTTTTATTTAACATAATTATTTTTTTTCATTCAAGTCCGATATTACATCCGTTTTATATTAAATATTATTCTAAATAAATATTGTTTTTAATATTTTAATGTGTAATTTTGTTAATTTTATTTTTCGATTAATTTTTTGATTAAAATATAGTTAAGTGTATAAATAATAATATTTTATTAAAATATATAAAATTAAATATTTTTTAATTTGGATATATAGAATTTAAAACGCATTTAAAATAAAATGGAATGAATACAATTTTAGAGTTCTTAGATTTGTTTACCAATATAAAGAGATAAATGTGTAATGTTTTAATAAAAGTGTATTCACAAGAACCGTTGCTTTACATCATTTAAGTGTGGACCACGCATTGCAAAGAGTCTCCAGAAGATTTTGCTTTTCACACATGAAATACGGGCTTTATGTTGCTGTAAATGGCCAAAAAAGTTGATTTTTTGTTGCGGGTAATTACGTCGGTGGTGACAAATAAAGCGCTTAACTATTTCACCAAGCCACATGGAGTGATCACGGAGATCACTGTTTTGAGTCTTAATGGGCTTCTAATGACTCAGAAACCCTCCACATGGACTAAGGCCCATACTATATTTTCAACTAACTAAGCCTTGACTTTCAATCTACATATTTTACGGGCTTATTTATTTGTAAACCCAGATGGGACTTTTTTTTGTCAATACAAGTTAAGTTTATCTTTAGCTGGTCCTCGATAGTATTTTTCGAGGTTTCAAATGCTAAGGGTTAAAAACTAAGACAACTAACTTGATTGGAAACTAAGTCAAGTTGTAAGAGATTTGTGACGTTTTGTGTTGTTAAGCGATCTGGTCAAAAGAGGTAGATATTGTTTTGTCTTGTTAGAAAGATATGAGTAGACTTTGTGTTTGGGAATCTGAGAGAGAAAACGGTGTGAAATTGTATATGAAGTATCCTCTAAAATGAATTGTTTTCTTCTGTTGTTTTTTTTACTGTATAAGCCTATACTAAAAAAGTTTTGTAACTGCATAAAGTATATCTAAAAAATCTTTTTGTTTCATATGGCTTAGGATACGTAGATATTTTCATTTATCTCTAAACATGGTTAAATAATGTAATCAAGCATCTATTTGAGCAATAATATTATGCAATTAAATTAGATTTTCAATCGACATCTCATCAACAAATACCTTGTTGTTAATTAATTAAATATAGGATCTAAATTTAAAATATAATATCATTTAATAATATACAACATGAAAATCCTAATATACCAACGTAATTGGTTCAATAGCTCAAATTAGTTCAAAAAAGTAATGGTCAATGCAATGCTTTGTAATCATTTAATTTTATGATCCTTAAATCAGTTAATTTTATGATCCATAAATTATTAATCTCAAGTAAATTAAGTATTGAATAAAAGAAACATGTCAAATCTTTCTCCTCTCTCTTTTTTTCTTGCAAAAATCTTTCTATATAATACCTATATGAATTCCTGCACCATAGAATGAGAATTTTGTTACGCAGTCCAATACAAAAAGAGTCCAACATCACTTATATAAATGAGAGTTGAGTTTTGCCTTCTCCATTAACTTTATAAACTTGCAATTTTACAGTCAAGAACAAGCTGTTTTAGTATTTAATAACAACAATAATAGTGAATAGTATTTTATCAGTAATTATATATTCCATTGTTCCTCAAGATGCATATTTTAGAAAAAAATTGTTTCTAAAAGATCTATGTTTTACATTTTCAATGTATGTTTTTATTATTCTAATTGTAAACTTCAAAAAACTTAATTACACTAATTGATTTTTTTAATTGGTTTAAAATTATGGTAAAGAAATAATACAAAAAACTATGGCAAATTTATTTGTTTATTAAAAAGTGTGAAAAACTAAATATGGATCTTTTAGGAACAGAGAAGAGTATTTATTAATTTTAACTGAATCATAAATTTTTTAAAAGAATTATGAAAAGGTACAACCTTTTCTTTTAAAAAATGTTTCTTCAAATTTGTAGAAATATTACAACGGAGTATAAGAGAGAGAAATTAAAATACAAGATAAATCTGAAATCTAATTTCCTCAAGATGAATTTATAAATTGAATAAGAAATCTTTCTTTTTAAACGTCTTGAAAGATTGGGATCTCCAAATAAAATTGTTTTCATCCATTTATTTATGTTGGCGTTTACACGTCCATGTAAAAATTTGTAACTTATAATTAAATAATTAAATACTTTTTTTATTTCACGGTGGTTAGGAATACGTAGAAAGAGATTTGCATTTATCCAAAACCGGTTAAATGATGTTATTAACATCTATTTGACAAGACATTTAGCAAATTAATTAGATTCGATTAGCATCCCATCAACAAATATATGTTTAATTAATTATATATATATAAAAACTTTAAATATGATATCCTTTAATAATATGCGACATCCATATATAATATACCAATAATGGGTTAATGGCTCAAAATTAGTTCAAAAAGTAATGTCTAATGGCAATGATTTGTAAGCATTTAATTTTATGATCCATAAGTTATTAATGTACTGATAAATGAAGCATTGTCAAATCTCTCTCTCTTTTTCTTGCCAAAATATTTCTATATATTACAAATATGTTTTTTTTGTCAACATTACAAATATGTATTCTGCAATAAAAAGAGGATTTTATTATGTAGTCAAATGCAAAAAGAGTCAACAAGCAACTTATATAAGACCATGATTATCGCAGTCGCTAAGATGGGTTGCTTAGGTTAATTAAGATTTTTTTTAAAAAATTAACATTAAGCGAAGAGGCGTCGCTTAATTAAGCGACAGAAGAAACTGTCGCTTAAGGACACGCGTCATTAATTCAAGTGTCCCTCTCTCTCATCTCTATCTCTCTCGAGAAGGCGACGAAACTTTCGATTCCAAAACTTGGAGAGATTGATCTCTCCTCCACGGATAAATCAGTCGGTGATTCCGTCTCTCCTTCTTGATTTCTCTTCCGACGATGACACAATCAGCGTCTCTCTCGATGGCTCCGCCTCCTGTCTGTGATATCTCTGCCACGATGACACAATCGGTGACTCTCTCGGTGGCTCCGCCTCTCTCGTGATCTCTTCTCGATGAATTCGGGTCTCTTTCGTGATCTCTCCTACGCGATGAATCACTCGACGTCTCTGTCGCCGACTCTCCTTGACGACTCCGCTTCTCTTTCTTGATCGGTGATTACAATCATCACTGACGCGGCGGCTCTCCTCGACATAGAATCACTCCTGGAAAGGTAAAACAACGTTTTCTTTCTTTTTGTATCTGAATCCTTCATGCATGTCTTGCTTAAGAGGATTGAAACAACATTATATACTTTTGTGTCCAAATCCTTCATGCATGTCGTGCTTAAGAGGATTGAAACAACATTTAGATACTTCTCATTACAATCGTCTATGTCTTGTGTTTGGTTATATACTTCAGATTGTTTGTGAAATTTTTGTGTCTCTTGGTTATATGTCTTTTGTTTGCTTTGTTGTCTGTTGTTTCTGTGTCTTTTGTTTAGTTATATATTTCTGATTCTTTGTGTTTTTTTTTGTGTTCTTTGTGAGGTGGATGGATCGTTGAAGAGTCCATGAAGGTTCGTCAAACCAGAGAAGGATCGTTGAAGAGTGATGAACCACCAAATGCAACAGAGGTAATTGGGTAGATAGAAAAGGATGTAATTGGTAGATAGAAAATGGGTGTGTTAGCGTTAGATTATAGGTAATTAATAGATGTAATTGGTAGATAGAAAAGGATGTAATTCCTTTAGGTGTCATTGAATTGTGATAAATGATGTGTATGTGATTAAGTTGCAGTTGATGTGGAGTGGTTGAAACTGGTCAGAAATGAATTGAATCCTCGGTAATAAATTATTAGGTTAGTGTTAGGTTTGCGTTGTGTTTAGGTAATAAGATGATGGTGTGTAGGTAATAAATTGACGTTAAGTTTTAAATAGATATAGATGGTGTATTGTGATGAATGTTTTAGGAATATGTCACTCTGTTTAATAGATACAGAAGGTGGTTGTGATCAATTAACTCCCTTCTCTTCCTTCTATTAAACTCTTCCCTTCTCCTCTTTCATGAATACCAAATAACTTCTTCCTCTTCTCTCTCACTTCGTTGCCTCTGTTCTTTTCATTTCTGTCTTCTTGATCATACGAAAATGGATTACAATCCATTTGCTCAAACATCAAACTTTGTTGGACTACTTAATAGTCAACAAAGGCATTTCTTTTGCTAACTATGAAGATATCTCACTAGCTTCATCTCAAGTTCCAACTTTTGTCACGGATGATGGTGGTGAACGTCGGGAACGAAGGAAGTGGACACCGAGAGATGATATTCTGTTGATCAACTCATGGCTAAACACGAGTAAAGATCCAGTTTGTTGGCAACGAGCAAAGGTCAGCTACATTCTGGACCAGAATAGCAGCCTACTATGCTGCTAGTTCGAAGGCGTGGTGTGCTGCGAAGAGAGAGAGCCTGGTCACTGTAAACAACGCTGAGCATAGGATCAATGACTTGGTCCTGCAAGTTATGTGGATCATATGAATCAGCCACGAGGGAGAAAGTAGCGGCTGCAATGAGAATGATGTGCTCAAAAGAGCACATGAAATTTTCTATAACAACTATAAGAAGAGATTTACCCTGGAGCATGCTTGGAAAGGGTTGAAGAACGACCAGAAGTGGAGTGAGCTTTCAACTGCTAAAAATGAGGGAAACTCTAAGAAGAGGAAGTGTGATGATGGAGCAGATTCATCAAGCTCCTCAAGCTCAGGAATCAGAGCGTCCAGCAGGTATTAAGGCAGCAAAGCAGCAGGGAAGAAGACTATGGTTCAAGAGAATAAGCTGAAAGAGTTTGAAAGTATGTGGTCCATAAAGCAGCAAGACTTGTGATCAAGGAAAGGTTTGTCAAAGATGAGTCTACTTGACTCTCTATCGCCAAAAGGAGCCTCTTGCAGATTATGAAGAACTTGACCTAAAGAAGAAACTGATCAGTGAGCTAATGAATATGTAGTTTAACAATGTTGAAGTTTAATTAGTGTAAGTGTAGTTTTACCTCTCTGTTAGCTTTTTCTTGTTAGCATAATGTTTAATGTTAATCAGTTAGAAATGCTTAATGTTTTAATCAGTTTAAATCTATGTTTCAGGTCAAGACAGTGTGAAATAGTGGAGCATTGGAGTCTTTTGTCACGGAGAAATCAGAGTTTTGGAGTCTTGGGAGTCCTTGGACTCTTGTTGTATTGTATTCTAGTGTCACGGAGAAATCAGAGTTTTTGGAGTCTTGGGGTCTTGGACTCTTGGTTGTATTGTAGTCTAGTGTATGAGTCTGAGTCTTGGAGTCTAGTGTAGTCTGTTGTATGAGTCTTGGAGTCTTGTGTAGTCTGCTGTATGAGTCTTGTGTCACGGAGTTGTATCAGACTTTGGGTTCTCTATATAATCTAATGTAATGCTTGTTTTATTCACAGTCTCATAAACAAACCCATTCTCTCATTCTCTCGACAAACCCATCCTAATAGACAATCAAACCCCTCTCTTTCACTCATTCTAATAAAGATCACAAAACCAACACATTCACTTCTTTGCTCATTCACACACATCAAAAATGGCATCTTCTTCTCATAATTTTTTTGATGGTTCAATTAATGATGGCGTTTGATCAACAATTTGATCAATACTTTGAGCAAAACGTTCGAGAATTTTCGATTGATTCTGGTGATCAAGATGGAGCGAGGCAAAGAAGAAAAAAAGAATTTATATCGAAAGAAATCGTGAAGAAGGCGATATACGGCTTATGGAATGATTATTTTAGTGAAACACCCACGTATCCTCATAATCTATTTCGACGACGTTTTCGAATGACAAGCAATTGTTCATGCATATTGTTACTCGTCTCTCCCAATGAAGTTCAATTCTTTCAAGAAAAGAAGAGATGCTCTCGGCAGGCGTAGTCTCTCTCCACTTCAAAAATGTACAGCAGCTATTCGTGTGAATGGCATATGGTCATGCGGCTGATGCGGTCGACGAATACGCTTCCGCCTCGGTGCAACTACTACTTCGGTCATGTTTGGAAAATTTTGTGGACGGAATAATTTCTTTATTCGGCGAAGAGTAACCTTAAAGAAGACCTACACCAGCTGATCTTCAACGTCTGCTTGATATTGGTGAGTATCGTGGCTTTCCCGGGATGATTAGGAAGCATTGATTGTATGCACTGGGAGTGGAAAAATTGTCCCACCGCTTGGAAAGGGCAGTATTCTCGTGGTTCGGGTAAACCAACAATCGTTTTGGAGGCAGTTGCTTCATATGATCTCTGGATATGGCATGCGTTTTTTTGGACCGCCAGGTACCTTAAATGATCTTAATGTCCTTGATCGCTCACCTGTTTTTGATGACATAATAAATGGTCGAGCTCCGCAAGTTTATTATATGTCAATGGAAGAGATATAATTTTGACTTATTATCTCACCGACGGTATTTATCCGAAGTGGCAACTTTTATCCAATCCATTACAGTTACCGCAAGGTCCGAAAGCAGTTTTATTTGCTCAACGTCAAGAAGCTGTCCGCAAAGATGTCGAGCGCGCTTTTGGAGTCCTCCAAGCTCGGTTTGCCATAGTTAAAAATCCAGCACTTTTTTGGGATAAAATTCAAGATTGGGAAGATTATGAGAGCTTGTATCATACTCCATAATATGATAGTAGAAGACGAACGAGATGGATACACTCAATTTGACGTTTCAGAGTTCGCAAGAAGCATAAGAAAACGGAAGTTCACATGTCGATTTCACGTATTTCTACAGATATGCCTACAAATATCGCCAATATGATGGATGCTCGAACTAGAATTCGTGATAGACAAATGCATCAACTACTCAAAAATGATTTGGTTGAACATATATGGCTTAAAATTTGGACGTGATCAAGACAACAACTGAGTTGGAATGGCTTCTTTCAATAATTCTCGTTTATTTTACTAATCTTTCTTTCATGTTTTTGTTTTAAAAAATAATGTTTAAAATGATATCTTTTACTATGTTGTATTAAAAATAATGTTTAAAATGATTTTTTTATGTTTATTAATTTTTTATTTTTAAGAACCCTTAATTAAGAGATTAGCATTGTACCACTTAAATGGTGCTGTCTCTTAACTAAATCTCTTAGCACACAATTATTATTAAAAATTGGTTAAGCTACCCTTAATGGGTTTTTGGGTTGATCTTGCTCTAATGAGAATTGATTTTTCTTTCTCCATTAAACTTCATAAACTTGCAACTTCCCGGTCAATAGCAAGCTATTTTAGTAATTTAATAACATCAATAATAACGAATGTTCCTGTCATCAATGATATATCAATTTTATTAATTTTCACTAACATGAGAATCATAAAAAATATAAAAGAAGTATAAAAGGCACAACGTATTTTATTTTTAAACGTTTTTCAAATCTTGCTAAAATGTAATATGGAAACAACATAAGAGAGAGAGAGAAAGGGATTATTAAATTGAAGAAAATTCTGAAATCTACATTTCCTTAAGAAATTAATATATAGGATGAACAAGAAAAACTTCTTTTAAAAGTCTTGAAAGATAAAAGATTTGAACAAAATAGGCAGTAATCTGTATCTTCTCTCTCCAGTCTCCATTGACAGAGTCAGAGAAGAAGAAACAGGAGAAGGGTTGTCTCTCTCCCCCTAAACATTTCCTTTTTTTTTTTTTTTTTTTTTAACCTGGGGGTATCCCAGGCCCAGAAGGCCCAGACTAATCCCCAAGGGGAAGGAATGCCCACGGATAGACGCCCCTCCCAGTTTTTCAAATGGGCCGAAAGCATGGCCCATATCCGTGTGGGTGAGCAAACAAATGTGACTTAGTTTCGCGCAGCAGGGGAGTCGAACCCGAAACGTTTTGGCGTCCCGGTCCCGATCCCTACCACTCGACCACAAGTGCTCGCTCAAACATTTCCTCTTTAGCCAAAAACCCTGAGATTTTCTGGAAAAATTGTTTTGACATTCATTTGATTCTAAGGTAATTCTCCATAACTTTTTCCGTTAAAGCCTAAAAGGTCGAAACTTTTCTTGAATATTCTTAAATCTTTTTCCACAGTTTTACTTTAAAAAAAAAATTCCGACCTGAATAATAATAACAATCTTTGTTAAGATCTGATTTAAAGAAGAAATCTTTGTTGATGATTGGTTACACATCCTTCAATCTCTTTTATTCTTTTAGCATCTTTCTCTGACAGATCTTTTTAAAATGTACTGTCTCGATTTCAGTTCCATTGACAATAATGCAACACTTCTTAGAGCACCCACATTGAGACATGATAAGGGGTTCATGGGCTGGGTATTGTCAGGCCCGAAAATTAAAAAAAAATAGAAAAAATGGTTTTTTTTGAGTGAACCGGTTCACTCGCGTGAACCTGTGTGAGACGGTATCACTCCACGCGTCACGTTCTGAGTGGAGACGCAATAGCCGCGTAGAAGAGGGGGAAAGGGGAATCGGGGAGAGAGAAATTCATTTCTCCTTTCGCGAAAAAAATTAGGGTTTCGAGAGGCTCCTAGGCGATTTCATCGAAGAGGTCGAGATCGTGAAATCTGATTCGTGTTATCGACGTCGGAGTGTTACAACTACGATCTAAGGTGAGAATCGAGTTGATTAACCGATCAAAATCGAGTTGGGGTTGATTTCGATTTCGGGAAATCGAAATCAATTTGGGGGTTTCGACCTAGGGTTTTAAATTCGAGTTGGGGGTTTCGATTTAGGGTTTAAATTAGTCATTGTTGTTAGTTTTACTCGTATTTGGGGTTGATTTCGATTTCGGGAAATCAAAATCGATTTGGGGGTTTCGACCTAGGGTTTTAATTTCGAGTTGGGGGTTTCTATTTAGGGTTTAGATTAGTCATTGTTGTTAGTTTTACTCGTATTTGGGGTTGATTTCGATTTCGGGAAATCGAAATCGATTTGGGGGTTTTGACCTACGGTTGTAAATTCGAGTTGGGGGTTTCGATTTAGGGTTCGTAGTGGGTCATCGTTCTTAGTTTTTACAAGCTTGTGTTGCCTTTGTAATCATTTAGATGATGCGATTTAAGGTTTCTTTCTTAACAGTTTTCAGTTGGTTCATGTTCCTAATAAAGTGTTTCTGATTCAGATGATCCCGCAGCAGAGAGAAGGGACAGAAAGAGGCAAAAGGACCGCATCGACATGGTTGGATACGTAGGTGATTCAGAGTATGGGATCCCTCGAAGGTGTCCCTGTGGTGGGAGAATAATCGACGAGCTCAGTGTGAAAGGAAGATTATGACACACTTCCTGGCAAAGCGTTTCTTTTCTTGCATCAACTTCGAGGTAATGTCACTTATATAATAAGCTCCAACGTTTGTTAAAATTGTAAAAAAAATTCACTAACCAGCTTTTGTTGATGTTGTTAACAAGGGGGATGGTTTACACTACCGCCAGCCTTGGGTGATTGGTGTCCAGGAGGAGCTGGAAAGGTTGACCAAGCGGGTGGAGGAGGCAGAGGAGGTGATCAAAGGGATCACGACTATCAACAAACAGATAGAGTTTTTAGAGGTAAGCGAATGACATGTTTTGTTTCATTGTTTTTTTCCTATTGATTGATAAGTCTCTAATGTGTATGGACTTTCAATGGCAGGAACAGGTTAAAGAGCTCTCTGGTCAGGTTGAGTACCTCACCGTGCACATCGGTGACCTGGAGAGACTCTGCTACGAATGAAAACGAAGGTAAAGTTCTTGAATTATTTAGTTCTTTAGTTCTTATTAAGGCAAAAAACTAGTTCTTTAGTTCTTTATTAAGTTACACGTATTTTAAAACTGTCTCTTTGCAAGAACTAGTTCTCTAGTTCTTTTTAAACTAAAAACTAGTTATCTAGTTCTTATTAAGGCAAAGTTAACTAGTTTTAAAAAATTAAAAAACTTTTAGAAGTACAATTTACATTAACTCGTTGGTGGCTGGGTGGTCCGATAAATGTTATGAGGTGATGCGTATTGAATTTCTCTCTGAGGTTAAGTAGTTGTGTAGTTACCGTAATGAATTGTTGGTAGTTCAATGGTGTTTAATGACTGTAGTTTAAATTAGAGTTGAACCCTCTTCCAAAACCGTAACGAAAACACAAACCCAAATGGATTATTTTTCTTTAAACTCTCCCTCCTTCACTAACCTACTAGCTTCCCAGAGTAGTTCACCAATAGATCTAGAATACGATGAGCCACCCAGTAACTCTCCCGGGTTAGAGAAACCGCAAAAGAGGAAGTGGTCAACCACAGAAGACCTCGTCCTCATCAGTGGTTGGTTGAACACCAGCAAGGACCCCATTGTGAGCAATGAGCAGAAGGCAGGCGCATTTTGGAAGAGGATTGAACACTACTTCAATTCAGCCCTCAGCTCAAAGGCAATATCCCTAGAGAGCACAGTCAATGTAAGCAGAGGTGGGGAAGAATTAATGAGCTGGTGGGGAGGTTCGTGGGTACCTATGATGCAGCTGTGAAGGCGCTAGGTAGTGGGGAGAGTGACAATGATGTCATGACGAATGCTCATGCCATCTACAGCAATGACTACAATGCCAGGTTCACACTTGAACATTGTTGGAGGGAGCTCCGGTTCGATCAGAAATGGAAAGCACAGCCTTCGTCCAGAAGATGGTCCGAAGGAGAGGCGGAACAAAGCTGCAGAGGTGGTTCCTGACGAGGAAGAGCCTAGGCCTCCTGGAGTTAAGGCTTGCAAGGCCAAGCGCAAGAAACACAGTAACGAAGCAGCTTTCGATCAGATAGAAAGCATTCTAGCTTCCAAAAAAATCATTTCCAGAGAGAAGCTCCTTGAGCGTCTCCTTGCAAGAAAGAAACTGACCTCTCTACTAACGAACTCGAGCTTAAGAACAAGCTAATCTCTGAAATGATTTGATCTGGTTAACTTGGTTGATTTATTTTGTTTGAATTTTGTTTTATTGGTCTCATTGGAGGATGCTGATTTTGTGATTATTGCTTTGTTTGTTTTTTGGTGGCAGGTCACGGGTACTTGGTGCAGGCGGAGCTTTGTTTGTTTTTGGCGGCAGGCCACGGGTTGTTTTTTTGGTCTCTCCTGTCTGTTGTCTTTGGAGAGGTCACGGGTGTACTATTTTGTTTTTTTGTACACGGAATGTTGTTGTAGTATTTGGCTCACGGGTGTACAATTTTGTTTCTTTGTACACGATTATGTAATGTAGCAGAACTCCCTCCCTTTATAAACTATATGCCTCTTTGTTTCATTTCTCGTAGAACCAAAGCACTTTTGAGTTTCTATAACTCTCTCTTTGTGTTCTCTTTGTTTCACTTGTTTGTTAAACGGATGTGTGAAGGTTGAAGTTTAACAGGTTTTGTTTCAAAACGACGTTGAGTTTCTATAACTCTCTCTTTGTGTTCTATAACTCTCTCTTTCTGCATTAGTAGTATATTGTTCTCTCTTTGTATACTACGAACTATATATTTCTCAGTTTCAATCTCCCAAAAGTAATTTTTGAAATTTCATGTTTAAAAACGATAAGATGAATGTTTTTTAAATGTTATTAAAAACTTCACTTTTAATTATAATTATATGTTAACATCAAATATTTTTAATAATGCTTTTTTTTTAAATTATTTTGAAAGTACAATAACAATGAATTTTTTTATTATATTATATGTTAACATCAAATATTTTGTTTTTTTTGGTTGTTAGGATATTCAAAAAATGTCTTCCTCGTCAAGTGATCAGAAGATGAACTTCTAGATGAAATAGTCGATCAACATGTGGACGATTTCATCGACTCTTTTATGGATGGTCTACATAACAAGCCGAAAAAACGAGCTCATGTCGAAGAAATCGGGAACAAGGACACATCCAACTGTGGAACGACTATTTCAGTGAGAATCCTACATACCCACCTCAAATGTTTAGAAGGCGTTTTCGAATGAACAAGCCTTTGTTCCTTCGCATTGTTGATCGTCTCAGTAATGAAGTTCCGTACTTTGAGCAAAGAAGAATGCTCATGGAAGGTTAGGGCTTTCCGCACTTCAAAAATGTACTTCAGCTATACGAATGCTGGCATATGGTCAATCCGCAGATTCAAATGACGAATATCTCCGACTTGCCGAAAGTACTGCACTTTTATGTCTGGAAAATTTCAACGAAGGGATAATACATTTGTTTGGAGATGAGTATTTAAGAAGACCTACGGGCTGAAGATCTTCAACGATTACTCGATGTTTAGTGAGGTTCGCGGGTTCCCAGGGATGATAGGAAGCATCGACTGCATGCATTGGGAGGTGGAAAAACTGCCCAACGGCTTGGCGAGGCCAGTACACACGTGGTTCGGGAAAACCGACCATTGTCTTAGAGGCTGTGGAGTCACACGATCTTTGGATATAGCACTCATTTTTTCGGCTTACCAGGTACACTGAACGATATTAATGTTCTTGATCGGTCACCAGTGTTTGATGACATTTTACAAGGTCAGACTCCTAAGGTTTAATTTTAAGGTCAACAACCCACAACTATCGCATGGCGTACTACTTACCGACGGTATTTATCCCAAATGGGTCAACGTTTATCCAATCCATCGACTTCCTCAAGGTCCTAAAGCAGAGCTATTTGCTCAACGTCAAGAATCCACGAGAAAAGATGTCGAACGGGTCTTTTGGAGTATTGCAATCGAGGTTTGCAATCGTTAAAAACCCAGCTCTTCTATGGGACAATAAATAAAATAGGAAGGATTATGAGAGCTTTGTGTCATACTGCACAATATGATAGTTGAGGACGAACGACAGTCATACACTCTTTATGATACATCTGAGTTCGAGACAGGAGAGTCAAGCAGAAGTTCTCAAGTTCACACGACAACATCTTTGAATGTCGATAATATGCATGGCATTCGCAATCAAATTCGAGATGCACAGACACATGCTCGTTTGAAAAGCCGATTTGGTTGAAATGTTTGGCAAAAGTTTAGTAATCTCAATTAGTAAATCTTTGTTATCTTCCATGAATTATCAATGTATCGAATAAAAACTTTTTAATAAAATATATTTTCAATGTTCCATGACTTCTTAAAAATTTAATTAATTATTATTTATGGTCAAAATTCTATTCTATCAAATATATTTTTTAAAAATATATATATATTGAATATTTAAAAAAAATATTATTTTTATTCCTATGAACCCCAACTTCGAGTTCCATTGATGGAAAGAGCACATTTGATCCGGGTTTCAAACACTAATTCATGGTCCACAAAAAAATAATAAAAAAATTTTGTGAACCCCAAATGTTTCACTAATGTGGTTGGCTCTTACATTGGCTTTCCTCTGTTCTTGTCTAAACCTCAAGGTACAAAAATGGTTGCGCAGATTATACTCTGTGATGGAACATTAACCAGTTAAGTGACAAAATGGGAGAGATTCAGAACAAGATCAGTGCTTTGGATGTAGAAATGGCACACGTACTTGAGCATAGAGACAAGTCATATGAAAAGATTAAGATGCTGAGGATACAACGAGACAAACGGGTAAAGATTTCTTGTCACTCTGTTAGTTTAGCTTATGGATGATGATGATCTCAAATATGTAATAACATTGTGTTATGTTTTGTTAGAACGCCGAGTTTTTCCAGAGCAATGCTGTTATGAGGAAAGCTAAAGAACTGGCTGCTTTTAGTAACGTTAGAGATCTTGAAGTGTACGCTAGTTCTGAGGTTTGTTTTGTTCTTTCAGTTTAACTGGTTCAGTGTATGAGACTTAAAGAATCTAATCTTGGTTCTGTCTTTTTTAATAGGTTGAAAGATTCATAACTCGTTGGAACAGTGATAAGGCTTATAGGGATGATTACATGAAAAGAACCTCACATTCACTCTGTGAAAGACAGCTGAGCCAAGATGGGAGAATTAGAGAAATGAAGGTAGGCTTGTTCAGGTAAAGCAAGCCCTAGTAAAGAACAGAAAGGAAGGTGAGGTGATTCACAAGATGAATGTAATCATCACCGATGACCAAAAGAAAGAAGTGAGGAACAAGGAGATATGTTTCAACAACAAGTCAAGTGCTGAGGAGAGTGATGTTACTGATTTGGAGTTCCCAGTGTATGAGAAAGAAAAAGAAGAGACTTTGAAGGAGAGGAAACGAGAAGAACAGTTAGAGAAAGCTCGGTTTAGCTATGGAAAGGAAGAGGAAGCTACAAGAGAAAGCTGCTATAAGAGCTCAAAAGGAAGCTGAAAAGAAACTCAAGGCAAATTACATTTACTATCTTTGTTATCTTATTCATTCTTCTGTTTCTAAATCTATGTATTTTTGTTTTCTGGAATGTGAAAAGAAGGCTAAGAAGAAAGCTGCAGCAAACTCTTCTTCTCCTCTAGAATTAGACCAAGCAATCAATGAGCTGGAAGAGGTTAGGACTTTGGGGAAAGTGAAACAGAGAACAATGTTTCGAAAGCAGAGAAGCTTCAGGTACAAACACAGTGGAAGAGGAACTGAAACTCTCCCTAAAGCCATCTTAAACCGTAGGAAGGCTAACAAATATTGGCTCTGGGGACTCTCTTCTTCTGCACTAGCTCTCACTCTCTTCCTCTTGTTTTTACTTCTTCAGTGAAACTGAGGATGGAAAGAGACAGAAGGTTTTTGACTTTACCTAATTTGAAGAGAGAGAGAGAGAGAGAGACATAGTGAGTGACTGAGTGAGGAGCTTATAGTTCCTTTTAGCTTCGTAACCTTAACTGTTACTTATATGTCTATTTAGAGAGCTGTCTGAAAAACAACAAGAAGCAAACTAATTGTTAGAAGGAAAGTACAGAACCTCAAGCTGACTTTTAAATGAACCTTGTGGATTGAATCCACTTTATAGATATAGTCAAGTCTCTTGACTGATTACATCCCCTAAGAACTTGTAAACAAACGAAGCAAAACTCAATCTCTCTGTCTAGTTACATCAGTTTCCAAAAAGTTAAAAACTATAGATAAACGAATCAAATATGAAACAGAAGAAATCAACATCCATGTGGCTTGAAGGGACCCTTTATTAACAACCTAACGTCCTTTGTATCCAACTCTTCTTTAACTTCACAGCTAAAGAATCCACTGTGAATCTCCTTGAGATGTTTCAGAAGATTGGCTAATGCGCCACTGCTTTTACTCTCGTCTCTCTTACTCTCTGCGTACGATGAAACTTTGCAAATGTCCTTGTGTTTGAAGTAGTGGTACCTAGTGATATTCAACAAGTTTCTACCGTGATGAGGCCAAACATCAACCGTATCATCCACAATCACAATCCCACGCTCATCAGCTAAGACAAGATCAAGTGTCTTCGTCACAGGGCTATCTCTTTTAGTTATCACTCGGTCTCCAAAGTAGGTTTTGTTTGGATCAATCTTCTCTACAATGTCTTTAGCGTAGCACAAATCGCCTTTTGTGTAAACATACATGTTGAACAGCTTGTTGGCTTCTTTAAGGAAGTCTTTAACAAACGGTCTAACCTTTATCATCCTGCTTTGGTATAGCTTCAAACATGGTTTCTCACCTTTGATTAGGTACTTCTCTCCTTCGGAAAGATTGGAAACCCTAACCGTGTGGACTAGCGTGTGGTCCAAGTCAAGGACTAAGTGAAGTTTCTTCAGTGTGTGAAGTGAGATTAGGGTTGTGAGACGCTTTGTAAAGGATACAGCTTCTTGGCTCAGATGTAAACCGGTGAAAAGATAATCAAATCGTCGGGTTGTTTCGACATGGGTTGGTTTCTGTTTACAGGTGAGGCAGATACCGTGGCGAACGTACCAGTGACCACAGTTAGAATGAGATGGTGATGATGATAACATGTTCATGTTTATCATCTCTGGATTGATCTTCCTGAGTTTTTTTGTCTTCGTCTCACACAAAAGCCTTTTTAAATAGATTTCAAATAACAGGAAAAGGTTTTCCTGTTTCAGTTTCGAAGAACGATTGATAAACAGTCAAAGCCAAAGGAAAAAGGAAACCTAAACTTATTAGAATTAGAACTGTTAGTCGAGAAAATCTACCGAAGAATAAAATCTGATTTTATTGAAACTAGAGTCTGTTGAAAAAAAATCTAGAACAACAGATGTATCTTTTCGTGAAGAAAAATATAATATAGTACTTTAAAATAAATATGTAATAAAATAAAAATAAAAAATAAAAAAGTTGTCAAAACCCTGACCTAATCCTTTTGTATTTACAAGGATTATATCAGTTCTCCTAATGCCCATTGGCGAATTCAGAGAGATCGAAGCAGAAAAAGAGGATTATTTTGTTATTGGGCTTAGACAATGATTTGGCCCGTATCATTATATATCTCCACGGATGTTGCTTCTGCTACAAAAGAAAAACATTTGGAGCGACAATCGTTTTATTAAAAAATGATTATTATATCTGGAAATGTGGATTTGCCATTTACTTTCGATGCTCACCTACACTGAGAGCATATTATCCGGAGTTTCTTAAAATGAGTTTTTTAGGAAAAATTAATAAACTGTTTTTTAGTTTTCTTAAAGAAACTAAGAAATTGTTTCTTATTTAAGGGTTTTAAAAAACAGTTTCTTAGTTTCCTTAAAAAAACTAAGAAACAGTTTCTTAATTTTTTTTAAGAAAACTGAAAAACAGTTTCTTAACTTTTCCTAAGAAACTTACCTTAAGAAATCCTAGATAATCATGGTCTGACCATATTTTGATTTTCGATAACTGATAATATGTAATCCAATTCAAGATCAAAATAGACAAATCGGTAATTCAATACAAGATAAAAATAGACAATAATAAAATCAAAAAGAGATAAATAAATATACATAGTTTGGGTTTTATAGTGATATTTGGTCATCTGGACTTGTGTTGCTGCAACTTTAATTGTTGGAAAATTTGTACCAATTATCACCCGATTTCAGCTATGGTCTGTCTTTAGATTAAAACTATACTGTCCAACTTTGTATTTACCAAAAAACAGGTGGGGTGTGAGTGTGAAGGCTTCGGCGCCTGAGCATAAGCTCTATTGCTTCGTAGTTAGTGGCACTAGTATTTCAGAGAAGAAGATGAAGCCAATGATGGTAGGATGGATTGACGGATAAGTTTAATTAGATGTAGTAAATGTTGAGAAACATTACGACGGTGGTTAAGCAAAACTGTGAAACATATGATATCTCAGACGACATAATAATATGAGTTGGGGCAAGTCCTGGATCTAGATTTATATTATAGATAACATTGAAAAGTCCATTAATTGACTGGAAGCTCGAAACATGAGACCGCTTAAGAAAGAGGATAAACAATATTTTTACGTAAGCCCAAACCAAAAATAAAATCTAATCGAAAATACTATTCTGCAAATAATAGCATGACAAGTATTAATTTTTGTTTTAAGAAGAGAAAAAAAATCTATTTTATTAGTATGGATAGATACTGTAGGACATTAAATCTCAATTTCCTTAGCTTTAAACATCTGATATACACTATAACCGGCAAACCAGACTAGTTGCCAGGACTTGGATCCTAACCAAACTCACAAAACCGACTCTCTTTTACATGTTTTAGAACGCACAAATGTATATAACTTATGAAATTTAAGAGTATCCAAACACACAAGCTATTTTAACAATTGGTTACTCTTGAATTTCATAAGATTTTGATTTATTACCCTCTTATCTTATATGGGAGTATTTGAAAAAATCCACGATTAGGTCTGAAAGCTACTAATCAATTCAACAACCTCTATTACGCACAATCTAAAAGACGAAACGTGTGTGTTCCTTGAAAGATATAACAGACCTACTAATTAGTCTTTAATTTTGTTTATAAGACATCGATACTTGTTATTTCTCATAACATGTATAAGAAAAGGATGAAATCCAGTACTTCCAAACAATAATGTTAAATGTTTTTTCTAGTTCGTTGTTACATATGTGTATACATAATAGGTTATAAATGATATGTATTGTAATGCCATTTGTCATCAATGATGTCGCATAATACTACAAAATGTCTAGGTTAATTTAGTGAAAAAAGTAAAGTGCAAAACTAAGGCAGAACAACGGGTCAGAGATGACGGAAAGCCTCTCACATCTATAAGATAAATTTTGTCTTCATCAGTCTTATACGACACTGTGCAAATAATATGCTCACATGTTTTGTTTGCATGACAGAACGAGATGAAAGAACAACAAAATTTAGTTATTTATAATTTATATATATCACGTAAGAAACATGGTTGCGTATGCCTATAAATATTTATATACAAAAACATATACTTTTAACTTTCTTTACTATAATACAACACTCTTCAAATTATCACATAACCTTCCAATTATTTTCATACTGT